>DWDT01001490.1:0-15761 GCA_018245595.1 Microceris scylla | reverse complement strand
GAACGGGGCAGAAGTTGCTACTCTGCAGCACCACCAGGTGGCGAGTGGCATCAATGAGCATATTACACAAACCTTCTTCGTGGAAAAATACATTATATATACCAATTTTCATAATAATCGGTACAGTACTTTTTGAGTTCAGTTTTTGTGTTAAGTTCATCGATGACATACAGACAAACATTCATTTTTATATATTAAGATTTACAAAGCATTCACGGGCCGCACGTAGAAGATCGAACAATCAATCATAATGAATCGCCTCAAAATAAAATTTTAGTAAAGTTTAAGTTATTAAAATAATAATTCAATTCAAAGTAAAAAGCTTGGGGTGGACTTTACTGCGGTTCATAACTATTCTTTCATAAATAATAATTGTCAATAGAATGATTGTAACCTTTATAATATCAAGCACCCCACACTTTTCATTTCTACGCCACATGTCTTTAAAAAAGACAATGATTCACCGCCCTACAAAACCTAAATTATTGTTTTATCTTAAAGATTGAAATGCACAAATCCTTTCTCACTTCTCCCTTAGGCCATAATTTGTAATTGTAACCTACTATTCAAATTTCATGGTACTAGCTAGGATTGATAGTTTCTGTTCTGCCTTGGTGAATTAGTTACATGAATAAGATCTTTCTCTCTGTAATATTAATTTAAATAAGAAAAATATCTGGTAGCTAAGACACATTTTGTAACTGTATTCTGTAACAAATATTCTTGAAATTGACAGATTTTTAACAAGTATCTAATTTACACAATATGTGTTGCGATGTATTATTAAACTATCGGTCTTTTGTAATTAAAAAACTTTCAAGTTATTACAATCGACTTCGGTAATGAGGCATTTCTAAACAATGAAAAGTATGTCTCATCTTGACCTCAATTATAAGTTGTTATGCGACAAAATTTCGCAAAAGACGGTTTATTTAATTTTGCGCGATATTTACATAAATCAGTGCAAACATTGCAAGTTATTTTTCGAGGCCTGTCATCCTTTTGTAATGGCTGACATGAACACGCTTCCTTCGACGCCCCTAAAATATATGCATGAATAAATAACCTATTTCTATTTAACCTGTTTCAGCGAGGTTGAGTAGCGTGACATGTGATTATAATAATCGCTGTTTATCGATCAATTCTAACCAAATCAAATTAATTACATTAGCATAATGTGATATGTCACATGCTCAGAATGTGAGGGGTTGTACTGACCCAGTTACCCATCCAGTAGATACTGGTTGGTTCTTAATGGCTGTCATTCAATAGAAACTTAATTGATTCTATATAATGTATGCTAAACGGACGTCTAACAAAATATAATTCTGTTCCATCTTATAATCATGCCAGTCTTTCTTAAAAGACGTTTTAGTATTAGGTCATAACAAAGGCCAGGGTCTAGGCTAGGGCTAATAAAGGATCAAAATGGGGTGTTGTATTTAAAAAAAAATAGTACTGGCCCAGTAGCGGTCGTAAATCAGAAAAAAATTAGTTTAAGCGTTGTCTAGGTTCTAATGTCAAAGGCTACGCTTGTATTTAAACATTTATCTTTCGTTTGTGCTACTTATTGACTACAATTATTAATGACGTCTTGTCCGATATTGACAATGGGAACGTAAAGTCGTAAACGTAACGATAAACGAAAGAGTTATACCTATTCGTATATGCGTGTGTGATAAATGCATGGTTGTGTGTGTAATGTTTTTTTTATTGATATAAAGTATCTTTTATACATTATTTTTTCAAATATTAGCATTCTGCACTCCTCTATATAAACTATAAGTGTGCCAAACATACTCCTCCGTCAGCGCACGTAAAAAGGTGTACAAAGCTTTTGCTTAATGTATTAATATATTGACAAATAAAACAACTATATTGGCCTTTATTTGAATCATTTAAATTTATTGAAACACTTATATAATAATCCAATACCATGACGTAGATTAAATGCAGTTTGAGAAAAATGTAATGTACGTGTTGTACCTATTACTACTATGTCAATAAATAATCTTAAATCTAAATTTTGATCAACCAAACAAACATATAATCAGTTTCCAAATCCAACTTTATATCCCTATCTTATCTAGATTATAGAATACAGATTGGTTTAAAAGTATTATCAAGAATGTTAAATACTCATGTTTCATCTACAACACCGATATAAATACGACGAAATACTTAGATACTTTATTATTAATACTCAAGTGATGTGTCTGCTAATACTTCAAACAAAATAATAATCTGACAATTTCTCATAATACTTAAATAAAATCCACGTGTTTGAGCCGCTAATGCATATGTAAATAATTAAAAACTAATAAATTATTCATTGGTATATTGTACGACGCTCTAAATTAGCAGACAACCTTTCAGGGAATGTACTTAGGCTATTATATGCACAAGTATATAGTGCATATACATAAAACATACAGACTACAGATACATTTAAACAGCTTCATTTAACTTTAACGACATCAACAATTATCATCAATGAGTGAAGTACACATTTATTCTAACAGTGACATTTAATAACGACATCTCATACTGTCTTTTTTTGTATTTTTTTCCTGCCCGCTCTATAACTAACTTTAAATATAATCGAGCACTCACGATGTGCTTATTATATACCGCCTATAGTCGTCAAAATTTTCGTTCCGATCATTCCGTTACGTATTAAAATGGTACTAAAATATCAGATAACTTATAATGTACGCTGCGACATATGATGCGTTAAAGGATAATTTTTTTACAGGTGTTACATTTAATTCTTAAATAAAATGATTAATTAAATAAAATTAATCAGTGAGCAGGTTTGATTACTCTGAGTCTTGGCATTCCGAAGTGTTTTCATGAATAGTCTATATAACTGAATCGTTTTTGATTCATGTAAAGTATTTTTAATGATATATAACATCGATGTACATAAAACAAAATTTAACGAGTCGAGAAAGTTTATAGGAAATGTAATTAATGCAACTTATTCATTAAACATGTATGAAACGCATCTAACTAAATTACTTTTAAATCCCGTTTATGAAGATACCTAAGACGGGAATGAGCGACAATTATTTCAACAAAGGAAAATTTAGACAAAGTGGTAATATCAACGCCTTGTAACATCTTAATCATGTTGGTTGTTTCGCTGCCAGGTCTCGGTGAGGTTTGTCACCACTGTGTCCAACAGGTCCTCCGGCAAGGGGCTGCAGTGAGTCGAACGATGGTCGCGCATGTACTTGGAAATCTATGACGGAAAAAAATTTCTTTAGTTTACATTGTAATAGACGACCCATTTAATTATCCCAACAGACGAATTAATCATCAAAAAAATCGAACTCAATGGCGTTCTGTTGAAGATCCTTTTGTTCAGAAGTGGATGAGGCAGATGATGTTGAAAAAAAAATATTACTTTTGGAATACGACTTTGTATCATCGATATTCTATACATAATATGTTTAAAATTATGAATTACATAAACGATGAATAAACAAACGACAGGCGCCCAGCTTATTCGGACACTTACGAGTTTCAGCATTCGGTCTTCGCTCTCGGTAATCACGTTCCGTGCCATGACAATGCGCTGCGTGTCGGTCATGGCGATCAGCTTCTTGAGTTGAGCGGTCATCTCAGTCACCTCGGGCACGTTGCTGTGACGCATATCCAATATCTTCAGCAGCAGATTATTGCCACGGTTGGTCGAAATCAGTCCGGGTCTGCAAGGAGTTAACTTCTATAAATGTGTTCATTAATGACACAAAAAAAAAATATTGAAAACGTAATGACTAATACCGGATACAGATAATTTCATCATCAGTGCGGCGAATCAATTGAATAGGGCCGGAATATTGCAACACCAAGTCTCCAATGTTCAAGTCGGCGTATGAGCGAATCACTTCCTTCACTAATAAGAACCAGGATTTGGGCATTTGATTTGCCGCCAGCGGCAGAATATCATCGAAGGTTGCGTCCAAGATCTACAAAGAACGTTTTCAAAGAATTATCATGTTTAATTGTCGGTATATTTTATAATGGGCTTTAATGAAGGTCACACACCAAGCCGCGGACATCAGGGTAGTGGACAGCAGCCCAAGTTGCGGTGTACCCTCCAATGCTCCATCCCAACATTACAATATCCTCGATGTTGAAGTGCAGCTCGTTAAGAGCATACTGCACTACAACATCGACGGCGTTACGTTCCTGTGAAGGTAGTGGTATACCCTGTGAATTTTAAATTCAAGTTTTATATTCCACTTAAAAACTTTTGCGTATTACAGCCACAGACAACATTTATATAACTTGTATCTAAGAATTTTATTATATTTAAGTAAAACGGAATTCACACATAGATGTTAAAGTCAACATTCATTTTTGTCCATTCACTTTTGTACTTCGCAAGCGTTTTGAATTTATTTTTTCCTGTTATAAAAACTGTAAACATGTAAGGTTTCTTATTGTTTTCATGCACGTAAAAGTAAAAGGTTGAATACAAAGTGAGGACAATATTGACTATGTATTTTTGAATCTGTATCTGAATCAATAAATCTCGTTATAAATTACAAATGTGACAAGGGTTTTCCTGTTTGTCTTGAGATGAATAATACAAAAAGATTTTTTCAAATACTACATAAATATATAATTTTGCAATATGATGCACTACATATATATATAAATATATTAAATATAAAAATAATTTGTCAATAATCACCTGTTTCATATACCGCTCCTTGAAAATAAATGTATTTGAGTGCTTTTAAAAAATGTATGTAAGTTATAGTTCAAAATTGAAGTCAATTTATTGATGATATTAATTAATGGATATTTATCAAATTGTAACTTACAGTGCTATTAGCGAATCCAGGATGATTCCAGCCAAGCACGGAATAACCAGCTTTAATGGGAGTCGACATTATTCCAATCTCATAGAATCCAGAGTTGCCTTCGCAACATATTATAAGAATGTTGCCCTTCATTGATTTTGAACGATGGTCAATGAACATTGTATCAATGCTGTTCCCTTCAGCTGTTATCAGTTTGGAACGCATCCCGCCAAAGTTTTCCACAAGCACAGTGCGGCCTTGAAATAATGGATACCCTGAAATCAGGGCTTCATAACAAGATTAGGATGACTGATGTCAGCCCAGTCCTTGATTGATATCATAGCAAAATGTAACACCAAGCGATCAAGGTCCGGAAAGGGCTAAATAAAATAAATTACAGCAAAAAAATAATATAAGCCTGAAAACATGCCACACAACAAACATATATTTTACTAGCTCACACATGGGGGTTATAAACTTACACAGCAGATTCTGTACCACACCCAGGGAACCAGGATAAATGAGGCGGATGGCAAAAGTATGAGTTGCCAAGTAAGCCAGGAGCTGAAGGGTTGTCCTCTGGTAGAAGGGTAGTTCGGGATTGGCGCATTTGCTGAATGGCAGCTGGTCGAACCACGGAGTGCTAAAATAAATTACATAACAAGACATTTCTGCAACACTATTTTGTGTAAGATATATTATTTAGTTAATGTTTTTTTTTAACGAATAATGTAATTAGTTGTTGAAAATTAATAAGAGTTCATTTCGACAGTGTTTAGTTCACAAGTATATAACAATTCATGATAGATTTGTATGTCCTCTCTATTTATGTTTCTATACCCATATCTGGCAATGCAATTATAAAAATATTTCATTGATTTTTAGTGTGCCAACATTAAATGGCTCTAAATTACACAATCAAATCACTCTACCATTATGATTGTAAGCTTAATAATGGACTTGGTTCTTTGTTCCCCATAACATAGAAATATCACTATGCAAATACAGTCAACTGCAGGCAAATGTGTGATATTTATCTGTTACATAAACTAATATTCTCTATACTTGACGAATTTAGTGACCTTATATATTTTATTTATGCTTAAAATTTTGTAAAAAAAAATTTTCCAAGTCCCTCGATATAAGTTACATGTGTATCTCTGTACTTGAGTATTTGGACAGAAATTAAGCAAACATTAGTCGCCTACCTTTTGCTGTCCCAAATTTAAAATGTTCTAGTACTCCTTAAATTAAAAGATTCTTTTTATGTTTAACCTCAGGGTAAGAGGAGTTTTAACAGGAATTGGAATTCTTATGATAACATAACCTTAAACCTGTAATCCTAGTAAGAACTGGGCGAAAGAATATAACATCCTTCCATATTTTCCAGTTCCGTTATATGTCCAATCATGGATTAGGGGGTGATCCTTTTGTCATATACCAGACACTAAGCCAGATATCAAGTAACTACCAGGAATTTCAAGTTACAAATATCCAATAACACCTAACCAAGGACCTCTTGGCTAGCAGTCATGCTTGCAACCACTCAACTACTGAGACTGTCAATAATATACCTATGATACAAAATTAATAGTACATTATGCACCAAGGGTGAAAAGTATGACTTTTCCGCCCGCGGAGTGTTGTTTAGTTTAGTTTCTGAGCATGCGCGCTACCCGCAGCTAGCCGGGAGAGAATGAATTACTTTTTGCCCCGATATCGGGGACAAAAATCGAACTTTTCATCGAGGTATGAAAAAAATTATTTTATTACCTCACTCAAAGTCATCAAAAATGACTTAATAGTAAGGCAATTCACATTAAAAATTGTTCCTTGTTAGTCACTTGGACCTTCGATACAACAATTACCAATATTACCTCAGTCCTAGCCATACATTTAGATTTCTAGACTGTGGGTAGGACGGATACATCTGTTTTCATAATTATGACAAATTACCATGTACAACATAAAGTAAATATGTAAGTCTATCAAATATGTAACTCGCCAGATACACTGTTAATCCTATAATATATAAGTATCAGGTTTTTATCAGGACTTCGATGCATAGCTTGTCATAAATATTCATTTAAAATAGTTTTGTTCTTGTCACATATAATTTAGGAAAATGTGTATAGATGAAATTACTGCTTTTACCTGTACCGAAGAGGCATAACATAGGATGCAGGCCAATATCTGAAGTCAAAATCGTATCTCCTTATCCCATCAATATACATCCTGCGGTCTGGTACAGGATCAGTGAGAGCATTGAGGAAGTCAACATAGTTTGGGTTGAGTGCTCTTCCAACACTACGCATCAAAAAGGCGAATGCTATTACGCATCCAACTCCACCAAACAGATGAGCAAGTACAAAGGTTTCTTGCCAGGAGAAGAAGCCCCTTTTATATATGTACATACAGATAAATGGGGAAGCATAGAAACCAATGTTGGTCACTGTATTTGCCTGAAAATTTTAATACGTAAATAGATTTTTTGTTTAAGATTTTCGCGTACCTTATTTACGAAACTCTATTTACATACCGTTGATATTATCTTGTCGCCCCATCTCTCCAAGAGGTAGGGTTGGTAGACGCTCTGTAGGCACGCAAAAATCAATCAGTAATACTTATTCAGCTAATATGGAAGTAAAGTTAAGAATATAATGAATACTTAATTATACGCACCTCTCTTGGCTCCTCCCCATAAATTTTGAGCAGCTTAGGAGCACGCAGACACTGCCAAACTAGCCTAAACATTTTTACTAATTGTTAAAGAGCTGCACCGCGTAGAACAAGGAACACACGGAAAAATCAATAACTGCCTATAATGGCTGTGCGTAATTTCCTAACACCCTAACTATAGTATCAGAAATCTGCCGGGATATGCCGCCGTACGGGATTTTAATCACTTTTCAACATTTACTTCTTGAATTAGAATAAAACTTGCATAAAATGTTAATTTTTTACTACAATCTTGGAAAAGGGTGGATACTATTTCAAGTAATCCCTAGAAATATTCAACCGGCGACAAGGGTGCCATCGGGAAAGTGGGGAAAACGGTACTGCGAGTCACTCTATATATATCGGGTCTGTCGTGTTATTTTTTTAGATGAATAAAACTATAGACGCCTACATCAGAACCTGCGGACTGCAGAGCGTTTTTAAAAACGCTTCGTATGGATTCGACTACGAGAAACTGTCAGAAATGGCTGACGAATGAATTGGCAATATTTTATCTACTATAGTAATAACAGAAAATATATACAATCAGAATTAAAATAATTTAATACAAATTACATGAATCAAAATGTTGATTGTTACTATATTATAATATATTATTAATTTTTTTTAAAGAAAAGTCGCTGTGGTTTTAGGTGTACCTTAATAAAATAAAAAATTAAATAAGACGTATTTCTAGATATAATATAAATCAGTAATGTGTACGTTACATTTAATGTTCACAATAAAATGCAAAATGGGTCACCACTCTCATTTATAAACTCTGCATCACCTGTAATTAGTTTTCTATTTTAGCTCTGTTCTGTGCCATAGAGAGTAGAATCTAAATGTCATTTAAAATTGAATGACATATCGAGATACACGAATACGAGTAGTCACCATAGATAATATGCTAAGACAATACTCAAATTTTTTTACCCACGAAGTGTTTATTACTTCATAAAATTTTTAATTCGTTCATTGTGAATTTATACAACATGTTTTCTGTATTCGGGAAGGCATTTATTGCTATTATTTTTATAGCAATGTCTGTATCTTGCAGAATACACAAATTGCCACTTGTGGTAAGTATTTTTATTACCTATTTATATTTTTATATCTTGGCTTATCCAACTCTGAATATATGTAAGAAATTCTAAATATTGTCAATTTTGTTTCAACTATACATTGTTTCAATTTACGCGTTTTTTTATGTTACTCGAATCATATCCAGGTTTTTTATGTAGTTCCATACAAATTAACAACTACCTCCATCAATTCAATGTATTCGTATGTATCACCGGTTGTCGTTAAGATATTTTTTGTATTAGTGTTAAATCATACAATACCGTTCGTAATTTTCCTTCAATTGTCACATCTCTTTTCAGGATGATGAGAGACATTATGTAGATCTTACTACATTTGGCTTCTTTCAAGGAGGTATCCTTGATGTGCGTATGGTGAACTTCAGGCTGCCATCAGGTCCTGTTTTAGGAGAAGTATGTAAGATCAGATTATGGTGGATACATGATTTGATATGTTTATTGCTTATTACTAGACATAACATTTTCATAACTGCTGTTTTTTGATAACAATTTCGATAGTATGATTAATTTGTGATCCTGAATGAATGTCTTTTAGGTGTCCATCATTAGCTTTTAGAGTTCCTCTGCTGGACAAAGACCTCCAAGTATTACTTTACTAATTTACTATAGTGATGGTTAACAATTAAAAGTGCATCTCCTCTCAATAGCACTTTGTGTACTTACCTACAGCAATTTATTATTGATAAGTAATTATAATTATTTCTCTTTCAGTATGGTTTCACTCTGGACCGAACTGTAAATGATGCTATTAATCCATACTTAGAAGTGCATTCTGATACATGCATATTGAAGGGTGTAGAGAAAAGCAGTCTATTGCTTTCACCACACCATCCAGCCATTGTATTTTTAAAAATGGACTTCAACAATTTAAGGTTAGTTAGATTGAGTTAATTTTTGAGGTTTTTTATGCAACACTTTCATTGTATCCATCTTTCTGTGACTTTAGTAGATCTAGTCAGGAAGCAGATTAACAGTTGTATGATACAATGTTTAGTGATTATTATCTGATTGTAGCTACTGGGACTAATTGTTTAACACATCCACTAAGACTAGAAGCTGATAACTAAACATAACAATTAACAGATTACAGACAGTAACAATTGGTTACAGAAAAATAAGGATTTAATTTGATAAGAATAATGAAATAAGTGATAACCTTTGGAATACCGTTGGATTTAGTCTCCGGTTAATACTATGCCCATCCCTATCCAGCTGTGCAAGTGGCCTTTAATTTACACTACTATACCTTAGAAGAAATCTTAAAATCTTAATTGTGTCACTGTATAATATAAATGCTGAGTTGCATCTTCAAAAGAATGACCATATCTTGCTTTATGAAGGCTTGTATTGATTATCTAAATTACATTTGTGTGTTTACAAGCATTTTGCAAAGATGCCAAGGACTATTTAAAAGTTATTGTGAAAATCTGTATTGTGAATGTTGTTAAAGAGAAAAAATCATGTTATTAAGTCTGAACTATACAAGTGTTATGTAAAATTAATTTAATCTTGAGTATGTCCTGGTGGAGTAGGTGTGGTCCTGCTTTGTAAAATGGGTTAGTAGCGGCTATTGCTACACTCCTCCAACTTTCTCTATTTATGAATTGTTCAATGAAATGAATAAAACTATGGTCTTGAATAGTTTTATTTAGTTGCAAAATTGGAGAACTGAAGCGCTCATATGGATGACCAAACATTTTGTTCCATTTTTAAACAGGATAACATAAATTGTATTACAGTTATAGTTACATAGGATTGATTGCAATGTGGTATTATGGTACCCATGATAATTTTTTATTAACAGACATTTGTTTTTTAATTTACTTGTTTACATTTAGCTTCATAAAAATTATTTTAGTTTTAGTTGTCCTGCATTACTTTCATCATTTGGTCACACTACATTGTGTTTATTGTTTTCAGTACAACAGTACTATATAGAGTATGCATATATATTTAGTGCTGATAAGCATTGGTAATGTGTTTCCCTTGAGTGTATTGTCTTTGCTTATCTACTGAACAAGTATTACAGTTATGAGTTGCTGTTGGTCAGCAAATAACTAGTCTAGTTACATCTGCTTGCATGTTTGCTTTGCTCAATGGTAAAATAAAGATGTTGCTAGTGTAGCAATTAGGACTTAAAAACTTGCTTTTGGCTGAAGCGGAAGCGGAAGAGTGCAAATATAGCGATAATTTTGTTTACAATATCGCGATTTCGCGCAAAATTCGCATTATTTTTAATAACGCTGATGACATTTAAAAACGTAGAATACTTCGTCACCGCCGGAAGCATTGATGACTCCTCTGATATTGCATACGTCCATAGACAATGGTGATCACTTTCTATCAAGTTGCATATTTTCCTGTTTTGTTTCTATTTAAAAAATGATTGCCTTATAAAGTGCTCTTGCAACGGTATTATAAATACACATTGTAATACATGCTGGTCTTAATTTATAACAGCGAATGAAGCAGCGCAGCCATGCTATTATTTAAATTAATACATTTTAATTAATTGTTCATTTATATCACATATTTGGTTATTATGTCATTCAGATATAAAAGTTATGAATTATACGTTTCTATAAATAAACTATGTCGAATTTTAATTTAATACGCAATTGTTAATATACTGAACAGAATATGTTAGCACTAGAAACCATGGTATCGTATGAAATAAGCTAGTCGATGTTATAAATTAAACTCAAACAATATCAACTAGTTTCTATTGACACAGCGCGTAAGTTGTGTTCTTGGAATGGGAAAAATAAAATTCAGTGCTGTGAGACTGAAGCACGATAGGTACTATAACAATATATACAGATCGATGTGTCATTCGAACGGATCCAAAATAAGCGTATCCGTTCCCGCTGTGTTATTATATACTTACATATATGCTACTTATTTATTGCAGGCTGAACATAACTTGCGAAGGCGAAGTATCAGCGTTGCATCTGTATCAAAACCGATCAATGATACCAGTGGACAGGAGCAAGAGGCAGTCGCAGTATGGGTTTGTCAACAGGCAGGTCCGATCGGCTTATGGTAATTATATATCGCTTATGTGTAGTAAGTAATGGATGTTAATACCGTTGACATATCGGGAATAATGAGCTTCATGATTTTTTTTTAAGGGAAAGAAAAAACTGACGATCGACCGAACCCCCAATGCTCGTACGCCGTTCTGCCAATAAGTAGAGAGTCGCGGGATGGTTTCGACTATTATAATACTAGTGTAAGTATCTTTCCTTCATGGTTAAAGAATTGATAGTTTTTCTACGAACGTTAAATGAAGAAGCCACAAGGAAGTGATCTATATTTTTTAGTTCACGAACTATTATGCAACATCTTCGTTTGAACGCTAAAGTAGTTTCATCTATTATAATGATTACTTATCAATAAATTGTGCTGCTATTAAAGGTCGCTACAGACGGAGGTGTTTTGTACATTAATATACCATGTAATAATATTATATATTATAGCTAATTAACACAGACGGTAGTTAAGCAATGATATATTGTTATACACCATGTCTGCCGAGATATATCTTCCTATATGTGTTCATATTTTTTGACGACCTAAGAAAGATATGTATATACTAAATGTTATAGCTACGTGTGCAGTCACTCAAGTTTTACTAAACCAAATATATTATAATATATGTACATATATCTGGTTGTAATGAATGTTTTAGTTCCGTCTGTAACGACTTTTACAAATGTTTGGTGATTTATACAGTAGGTATAAATAATGATCGCAATAAAACAGTTCACCTCGAACATCGGCTGTGGCGACATTGCGTCATCAGTTTCCTTGTTAATAACGATCAACAACATGTATAGAAAATTTTATATAACACATGCTCAAACAAAGCTGATGATATACGAGTATTATAATTGGATGAGAATGTTAGGTTTCTTGATGTAGATACATAATAATAATAATAATGTATTTTTGACGTAATTCCGTCTGCGCTGTCCGAGTTCAATATTAAACACTTGAATTAAGAATGATTTTGGATAGCATATGCTTTATAAGTGAATAAAGCATGTCTACCAATACGCTTTTGACAAGCTTGATAGACTGGTCTTACTGTTCTCATTTTGAGAGAATATCTTTGTCCAGCAATGGGACGTTTGAAGACGACGACGATGATTGTGAACGATGATGATGATCTTGTAGCATGTACATATTTATTGGTGTGTTATTTCAGTTTGCCATGTACGTGGCGTCGGATAAAGAAGAGGGCTTATACAATTTGTACTTCCACAACTGCCCGCACAAGGACACCGATCCCGCGCCCGGTATTAATGTTTTGGTAAGCACAGCTTCTATTCATATTTATATCTTAGAAAAAGCTCGCATACACACTATCAGCCTGTGTCCACTGCTGGACACAGGCCTCTCCAATGGAACGCTACTGAGCTCGATATTCAGCTCTTCGCATTCAACTACTACCAGCCACTTTGCGTATATCGTCACTCCAACTAGCTGGAGGGCATCCTACGCTACATTTGCCAAATCGCGGTCTCCACTCCAGAAAAAGTGCGCCATGACAAAAATCGCACGTGACTTGTGACGTCACATTACATGATACTATGTATATTATACATGACGTTCGTAATAAGACTGTCGTAAAATATTTTGTACGAGAATGTAATTTCACATTCTGGGTATTCTATCTGCTTTTAATGCTTCCCTTAGTAGCTAGAGCAATTTTACAGAAATTTCAATATGGAGGTACTTTAACAATTAGGAAGGAAGACAAGAGAAAGAAGTTAGATTTTGCAATGAACAAAATCAGCCTATTGTATATTTTATAATCAAAATAGGAGAGACTGGGTTATTTAAAATAGTAAATATGTTACTAGAAAAAATTATAACAGAGATATGAGATAATACACCATAAAAGCAATTCTATTCATAAATAGTGTCAAATTTTCTACTAACGCAAAGCGAAGCGGTCGAGTGAATGCTAGAAATTATTAACTCCATGACATGACTCTATGACATTGTATTAGCAAGAATAGTTGTAGTTGTAAGACCACAAGTATTTATTGGTAAGTTGCGCTAAATAAAGTATTAATGATACATTTCCAGATAGAGATATACGAGAGCAATGATGGTAACTTTCTGTCCGCGGGCGAGATGCCGCTACCGGCGCTGTACAGCATGATGTCCCTCATTTTCCTCCTGAGCGCTGGCTTCTGGACGTTCATCCTGAAGACCAGCAAGCACAAGGTGTACCGGATCCACGTCATAATGTGCGTGCTCGTATACCTGAAGGCTATGTCGCTGGCTTTCCACGGGATCAACTTTCACTTCATACAAACTCGCGGGGAACACGTCACAGCCTGGGCCATACTGTACTATATAACGCACCTGTAAGTTGGCAATTTTGTGTCTATTTATGATAGCCATAGTAATATAAATAATCATATTAGACTTAATTTTCCCAAATATATGTTTTACTTTAACAATATGTAAATATCACAAAAGAGAAAGAAAAAGGATTTGTAATTAGATATAAACCTGAAAGAATGTATTCTTGTATGCTCTAATTTTATCCGTTCTCAGATTAAAGGGTGCAGTGCTGTTTGTGACGATTGTGCTGGTTGGAACTGGATGGAACTTCATCAAACATATCTTAGCTGACCGGGATAAGAAGATATTCATGATTGTGATCCCATTGCAGGTACTTATTTGATCATCTGAATTAATTTCCACTACCACAAAGCATTTGACTGTTTTTTCATATTCCTAAAGTTCTGTTCTATATCTTACAGATATTTAAGGGTTTTTTTGAATAATAAAATCTCACGACTTTAGGTGTATGTTTACTACATTGATAATGCCAGAACACCACAACTGTTACATGACAGCAGATGTATCCATGCTATTATTTTCAATTTGTATATAATTTAAAATGGAACTTCACGTCTTTAATCCCTTAAGGAGTAGGCAGAGGTGTGAAGTGCACTCCCACATTTCACCAGTTACATTTCCCACAATGGAATAAGTGGTCAGCCTATTGTCGTACACCGGACACAGGTTGTGACTCGGCGTCACTACTAGAATATGTCTACAAGAAAATCTAAATTAGGGAAATAGTACCCAACCCATTATTCCAACTCAGGACCTCTCAATCAGCAGTTGTATTTTTCAACCACTCAACCAACTAGTCAATCAGATCTGATCACTTACAACATATATTTCTTTAACAGACCAAGTTAATTCCAGATGATGTTTTATTACACATCATCATCAGCCTATTCCTGTCTACTGCTGGACATAGGCCTCTCTAATGGCACGCCGCTGAGTTCAATCTTCAGCTCTTCGCATCTAACCACTGCCAGCCACTTTGCGTATATCGTTACGTCACTTTTGCTTTGCCAAGTCGCGGTTTCCAGAACACGTCTGCTCCAGGGGCTATCGGATTTGCAACAGATGTGACCTGCCACTTCAGTTTGCTAATCCTTCGGGCTATGTCGATAACTTTGGTTTTTAACACACAGGTGGTGGCAAATGTGGCAGAGATCATAATAGCTGAAAGTGAAGAGGGTGCAGCGGAGCACAATGCTTGGCGTGGGCTCTTCTTCTTTGTGGACGTAATCTGTTGCGGTGCCATCATGTTCCCTGTAGTCTGGTGAGTTCTCACTGTTTCCCTTGATATTATTACAGAGATATATTAATGAACCAGAGGCAGTTATAGGGAGATATGTATATATAGCTGTACTCTTTACTATGAAAATCTATATACTACTAGCCACCCTGGCAGACGTCGTGCTGCCCGGAAAAGCCGTTTGCAGTAAATAGGTGAATTTAAATAAAAATTAGTCTGCCTCGTTGGTCCAGTGGTTGTAAGTGCGACTGCCGATCGGGAGGTGCTGGGTTCAAATCCGGGGTCGGGTACTATTGGATTTTTCTTATTTAGAATTTCTAGTATTGACTCGGAGTCAGGATCGGTGCCCGATGTATGGCAATAGAATCACCACCTATTCCATAGTGGGACGTAAATGTAACCAGTGCAACGTGGGAGTGTTCTCCATTCCTCTGCCTACCTCTTCGGAGATTACAGGCGTGAAGTTACGTTAGATATAAATTATCATATCTTTCAAGTTGGATC
>DWDT01001489.1:0-15763 GCA_018245595.1 Microceris scylla | reverse complement strand
TTATAGTACAATACAAAGAAATAATTATACAGAATGTGTAAATAACAATTAATAAAAATAGAACATGACACAGTTATAGTAATCATCGGTTGTCTTATCTCTAACAGCGATCTCTTCCAGATAACCTCACGTTCAGTTCTTTTAGAAAAAAAAACATACGAGTGTGTGTACGAGGCCACTAAGACTATATTGAGATTTGAGTTTCGAATGCCTCGTTGTTCGAGTGGACCAAACAATTTTAGTACTAGCTCGGAGTCTGGATCTTTATCCTGTGTATAGCAATATGCTTATTGCTCATTGTGAAGCGTAAACGTACCTAACTGATGAAATGTGGGAGCCCACCAACTCCTCCACCTACGAATCTACGTTTACGTTACGGAATCTAAGTTTTTATAAAACTCTTGCCTAATGTTACTTGAAACTGCTAGATTATTTTAATTAGTAAAGGTCAAGCTAAAAAAGCATGGACCTTAAATAGGTTGAAAGAAAATGTACCGAAATCACTGCAGGACTATAACAATTGAACGGCAAAATCATAGTTGTAGAGTTCTTCTATCGAAATTACTCTGCACTATGGAGGCGATCGATCAAGTGACAGATGTCCAGTACCTGTGATAATTAACGCGGTTCTTTACATCGGCCGCACTAAACTTTATTAATACCGCCGGGGCTCGGCTTTAGGAGAAACAAAGTTTCGTAATGAAGTCGCCGTTGGAATAACTATGGAACCGCTCGCGATTTGTGTATTTCGTAAAGACCGGTCAGAGATTTTGTTTTTAGATTAACTAATAGTCGTAGTGTTTTTAATATTTTTTACTTTTGTCACTTTTTTATTTGGGTTTCATTTGCTCGTTATATTATAGATACATGTAAGGTTATATTTAAATACTGTTAATAAATATATTTTAATTAAAATAATATTATGAGTGTCCGAGAGATAGTATACGTTTTGATCAAACTAAATCCATAACCGAATATTCAGTTTTTCGCCTAGTTTAGTTTCGACCGAAAGCAAAACCGAACGTTTAAACGGGTTGCAGTGTTTCAGTGTGTTTCGGTACGGTGTTCTTAATGTAAAAAGCGTAACCCTAATTGTAAGTTACAATACATATAGCCGAAATTATGTAATAATAGAGAACTTCCTGACGAATGTGTAATTGAAAACAATATGACCATCACTACCATCAGTTGATAAGATCTTTTATCTTTCCACTGTTGACCACACGTATCTTCTCACAAGAAACATGACCATGGTTCTTAACAAAATAATGTACGGTTTAAAAATAAATACCACTTGCTGTAATGGTGAAGAAAAACATCGCGAGAAAATCTGCACACCTAGTTCTCGGCCAGTGTGGTAGACAGCCTTGATCTTTCTTTACGAAGTTCAAAATTATATCAATTAACAAAATGGTTAAACAAGCTTATTTAAAATTGTTTATGACTATCCCTGTGGTAGCGTGGACCTAATGGTTGTTCTTGGATAGTTTGTAGTAGTGTTACATTGGGAAACTTATGAGTCGTAAAAGCGATACGTGGTTTCAACATGTAACAGAAAATTTATTAGTGCTACATTTTGAAACAAGTTTATGGTTGTACAATTGATACTATTTGTATATATAAAACATGTCCGTGCTTTATGTTTATAATATATATTATGTCTGTCCGTTTATGTCAAATATACGTACATATCTTTTATATACAGACCTTTATCTATTTTTTCATAACTGTTTTAGTTTTAATTTTATGAAGACAAATTGTTATCACCTATATTACTTTGTAATATTGACATGTAACACATTTGTCCCCTTACAGATATTACTTTTCAAGTCGGTATATCGTAGAGCATACTTCATTAAGTTGTGTCAGTATGGCGATAAAGATAAGTAGCCAACCCATCTGTCACAAGATTGTACCGAGACAGCTGCAGATACGGCGGCTTAATTAAATAGTTAACATTTGTAAATTGGTCCCGAGTGTACAACGACACTTGAGACCAACAGCTTAGCGTGTCGCCGCGACAGAAATAGAATTTAATAGCATACAATGAGATATTCATTAGAATACTTCGTGAATAAAACGCACGTCCTTTTTAAATTGTGTAGAGTAACATTTAGATACTACACACCAAAATTAGCGGTTAAAAGTACTTGAGTGGGTTCATTCGTTTCAATAGTAACTAGAATTTTTCTTAAGAATGCTGAATTCTTAAGAATGCAAACGCTGAAGTATTTGCTTGATACCCTTATGCTTGTATAAGTACTTACTTGATTTTGCCTAACACTACCAATAAATAAAACACGAAAATGCATATTCACAAAAGCAATAAATCAATGAGCACACATTGGCTCAGTCAGTGTTTTTAAAATCGTCCATTTTATTTTATGAAAACTGTTTCGATTTACTCGTACCTCTAAATAGACATTTATTTTTTCCTTTTTATAGTAGTTGGCCGCTGCTTGGATTTTACGATACGCTGAATTTACAATCGCCTACGAAAGCACACTGTCTTGAACAATCCCTTTGTTTGTTCTATTCAAATCCAATGCTAATACGTTCACGGAATCAAAGCGGGCGGATGTTCTTCTTTGCGTTGTAGAAAACGGAAATTTAAGGAAAACAATAATATTAGAACTTCTATTTGTTATAGCCGTATAAAGGTTGAAAATATATTTTAGTTACGTATGTCTATTTAAATACATTCAGGCATACCTGACATCGATAAGTGCATTTATTCGTAAACATGTAAATGTACATTTTTATTAAGACTATATAATTATACAGCTATTATAGTGTGTAGTATGTATAGAAAGATAAAGATTACATAAAGTTAAATAAAAATTAAAGAGTGTTAAATAATATAACATATTAGAATTAATAAAAAGTCAATAATATTACATAAAGATTACATGTTTGTTTTTGTTATTATTATTTCGTATAGTATCTATATATAATTTCAAAAACAAAATATTTGACAAGTCATTACAGTAAAAAAAATACTCAGTATGTGCAATGCATAATTGATTCGCAGTATTTTACTCGGAAACATCTTGCCATAGGAATGTGATGTCATTAACGTTAGTTAGAAAAGCGGTCGGGTCCCCTAATGGCGGCAGGTCCCCTAAAAGTTGGTAACGCGCAGAATCTATCGGCCGCATACTTCTTTATGAGCGACCATTATCATCAGTTCTACGTTTTTCGATAAAACGTGTTTGCCCGAGTTTTAACTGCCGTTCTCCACAAACTTTAAAAGGGTCCATAAAATCTGTTATATTTTCAATTTTCTCACGTACCTACTATCGTCTTAAAAATGTCCGCAACGAATAAATCACAATCTTTAGCATCGGACGCGAAGTTTTAAAGTGTTAAAGTGAACATTACTTACATCACTAAACTGTTCATAAATAAAAACAAAACTGAGACCTCCAACTTTCCACTTAACTTCCCAGAACTGTTAGCTTCCTGTTTTTCAACTCCGATGCTTTTTTACTCGAACTTAAGAAAGCGCTTTAGGTTTGTAAGTTTTGAACGGCTTCTAACACTTCGCTGGAATGTAGAGTACATGCTTGCCGGTCCCATTACCATTAATATGACTATTTCATTGCTCGTGTGTTCTATTGAATTCTAAGTAGATTCCCTGACTACATACACGTGTACTCGTTGTATGTCTCTTTGTCACTAAGAACAAGTTAGCGCTACTCTCGTTAAATTAATTTTTGTCCGTGACTAACTAAATTTATTAGGTTTGCTGTGAGGGGTAAAGCCATTCGTTATATTTGTATATAATCAAACGTTCCTTTACGGATTTTCTAATTTCGAATTAGCTCAGAGCACGACTTATTCTACACTAAGTGATAGTTTAGTCAATACTAGTCGTTTAGATTTTTAGCCTACCGTCCAAACTCTAGCATATATCCTAGCGATGGCTTCTGAGTTGAAGTTGAAGAATGAGAAAATTGTATTGAAGAAACATGCACACCCTAGATAATGTTTAGTTCTTGAGATCTCTGAAGTTTGCTGAATGTCGTTGGCGTTGCGACCCGTCTCCAACAGGGAATCAAGTAAGGGGTTAAATAATTTCAATAACATCCTTTAATGTAGTTGCGTACCAGACAAGTAAAAAGAGGCATACACATTCATGACTAATTAAGGACTGATTGCACCTTTGTACCCAACAATTGTCTCAATTGAATATATGACAATCAATCTACATTAGTCATATTTTGTCAATTCTATAATCATCTGGGTAATTTCCATGCAATATAAAACTATACAGACGATAATAATATTCAGACGACGCATCCGCGTTTGATTTCACAGTGTTAATAATTTATTCAAGATCCGCTATATTGGAGTGGTGCGGAGAGGCAGAAGGCGCTAACTCGATAACAAGACACAACGGCAGCTTTGCTAATTGCAATTTATTGCAGGTACTACAAACAAGTCTGTTTCACTCCACGCTCACGTATTTGGAATTAATTTGCGAATTTCGACGAGCAATTAGATGTTCTGTTGCCACTCGATTTAGTTTTCGTGCACCATGACAGAGACATTAAATTTTATTTTGGCTGTAGGTACACGGGAATTTTATTATATAATGCTTTTATGTCGAAATAGCTTGGTTTAACGCTTAAGTATATATTTTTATTGAATTACATATTTTTGTTATGCCATTTGAATATATATTATAATATATATGATTATAAAACTTGATGATTATAAAACTTAACATACTTTTAATATGAGAATTTTAACGAAAATGATGAATGCAGCATTTCATTTTATTTATATACTTGATTGTGTGTTATGTAGTTGTCAAATAAATGATCTAATTGACTGAATTTGTACGTCATAATTAAAATAAAAAATTGAAATTGGATCTAACAAATGTGAAGGTTAATATGGAATTGGTATCTTCTTAGTTTGGTTGACTTATCGTTCCACTGTTGAATATTAGTGACTTCTCAGTATAAGAAGGGTTAAGTCAATAGTCTGCTGCGCGGGGCAAGTTAAAGTTGGTAGACTTTACACGCCCTTGAGAACATTATAGAGAACTTTAAAGCGTGTAAAGTTTCTTTAAATGTTCTCCTTCACAATTACAACAAATGATATTTAATTTAAAAGAACATAATTTTGTAAGGGAACAGATGGAATTTGAGGATTTGATTTGATCATAGGACCCTCGCTAAGAAGGGTTGAATTCCAAATCACTTGACCATCACTGCTCATACTTAATTATAAGCAATAGATATACATACATAATTATACAATCAAAGTATTCAGCGAAAAGTTAAATTAACGTATGCCAACTTAGAAACCAAACCACGATATTACATAAACGAAACATACATATATTTAAACGTACAATTATATTCATAGGTGATTAATTTAAGCGTACTTAACAGTGACGCTAGTTATACACGTAACAGGTTAGTTGTAACGTCGCAGGCAAGGAACATGGGAATAGCTGTCAGCGCGAACGAGTTTACACTTAGTTAATTAAAAGATTACACACGAACGGGCAATTAACGGCGGATCTGTTCTCGGATATTTTGTTACGCCGTCTCGGGTACACACGTAGCGACGGATCTGGGGATATGGGGAAATTTGAGTACGGATTCGATTTGTTTTCAAAATTACACTTCAGCTACGTACGAGTTTGTTTGATAATTGTCGTGCCTGGATAGGAATTATTATTCGCTACTCATGAATCCTGTTATACATGTTAGTCAACTATTTCGATTTTTAGTTTTGATATAATACTCGTGATACACGAGTATGTATATATGTATATACATACGTAAAAGAATATTTTCAAGAAGGGATTATATCGTCGCATTGGTTAGTTTTCTGTACCATTTCCATAGGTGAGAAAATTAGGCACGGTATATATATGTATTTTGTATTCAAAATTGATTTAATGTTATTTTATGTTAGTGGAAAATTCATATAGGTATTTAAGGTTGCGTGCGTTAGCCCAAGAAAAGAGCGCCTGATGCGACGACGTGACCGAGCTAGCTTATTAAATCTTTGCTGGTGTGGAGTGGTGTGGTGAAAGAGGTGTGAAAGAGGAGTGGTGTGCCACCGTAAGACAAATTATTCTGCCCCAATAAAATTTTCGTCATAACATCTGCGATTACTCGATAAAAGTACATACTATGTGAAAGCAGATTGTGTCTCTGACTTATACGCTATTTATGGTAAGCCAGTGTATTTTAATGATATTTTTGATTGCAATGTAATTTGCCACTTGTATGATAAAAATATGCGTATTAAAAAACATTAAGTGTACGAATATGTCCAAAATGTAGAGTAATAGTTATATATTGAAACAGAATACTGCAAACATTGAAACCGTACCCTGTTCATTCTACATTCAATCTTTGCTTTCTTTGAAACTCGAAAAAGAACATTTACAGTTAAAATAAACGCCAAATATTTCCTCGTAAATCTGTCAGTAAAACAATTCGTACCCTTTCACGAGCAATAAAACGCTACCAAGAACAGAGGCAGCGAAAAAAAGTATCATAAATATAAGATTCATTTATATTCGTTCAGTCGCGACCCTTGAGAGAAACTAAAACCGCGGCCAGAGTAACACAATGCGATCATTTATTTATAACGCTTCCTACGACTTTTACGACGAAAGTGATGACTTTAATTAATTTTAAACTGCTCGAGTAAAAGCAATACAAGAACGAATTAAAATCGAACAAAAACCTCAAAACCTCTTTGTAACGAATCCCCGGATGTTTCTGGCTCTTAACGTTATTGATTTTAGTTTTCTTTGATCTAATTTGTTGGTTTGTAAGAAGTATTTTTTTTTATTTATTTCTTTCGTAAAAACATCCTTTATAAAATTTATTTGGTAATCCTATGAAAGCAAATGATAAAAATGTAATCACGGTTCTCGTAGACGTATAGATAAAATAACGAAGTATTGTTTAGTACACAATAGAAGGATTTATTTATTTTTCTAAGTTCTAGCTGCCTCGATGCAATGACAACACGCGGCGCCGTTATTGTGATTGTATACTTAAGTATCATGATGTAGAAAAAATAGATGAAGTCAATGCTCTCCTATGATGTGAAAGAATAAATGAATATAATCTGAATTAAAATAAACCAAAGAGAATAATTAGAAGTAATTAGTAGAAAGATGATTTGAAATAACATGTTTGCTAGTTTATAATTTAACGTAAATATCAATCAGTAAGAAGATTGATGTTAACATTCCGAAGTTCAAGTATTTTAATAAAGTTTTAATTTGAAATAATAATATTTTTTTAATTAATTGCTTTAAAAAGGAGTCCAATGATAAATTCGGTGGGTGTACCAGTAATAGCTTTAGTTCCCGTAGCTGACATTGGAAGTCCTACAAATTTATGTTGTGAAAGCAATTAATTCAAAATCTACAATAGAAAAGTTCTCCATTTTGATGCATTGTGCTCCGCTCAGCAGTTTGCTTTCTTGAACTGGTTTATTCAATGATTCCCTTTATTAGCTTTCCATTGAGAACAGAATAATAGCGCCGCTTTTTGTATTGTATTTATTAAAATAGCTAAAGTAGTTCAAAAAACTTTCTTCTACAGATCTCATCTTATTAAGCCTTATTGCTATATCAATACCTTAAATTTTTTGATCACAACTTTAATTAATTCTTTTATACAGTGCCTATATCTTTAATAATACATCTCTGTATTTACCCGAAGGGGTAGGTAGTACACACACGTTTCAATAGTAATAGTTTACAATAATACATCTTTGATTTTGTTTTTTTATACGTATATTTTTTACGTATAATTTGTATCAAATATAAAGTATTCCAAGTAAAATTAAATAAGTATACTAATTAGAAACGTAAAGAAACGCGTCATTTGAAAGCAATCAGGTAAGGGGTGTATCGAATATCGCTCGAAAGCTACAAGCAACTACAATGGAACCGAAAGGGGATTAATTTGTTGTCAGTAAATTGGATCCTAATGAAGCAAAGGCTCTTTAGGTAAACAAGACGGTCGTCTTGCCCCTGTTTACATGATTCAACGGTTCGTTAGCTTTGTTTCAAATCCAATCGCCCGGTTACTATACAGACATTCTATTTGTTTATTTCACTGCTCGCATGATTGCAGCGATTGCAATGGCTGTACAAAATGCTGTAAATTGTATACGTAATATTGTTATGTTTATGAAATGTACACTGCAGTTATTTAGTGTTAGATTGTACTGCAATTGGATTATATGTACATACATTTATGTTAGTCTCTAAACACTGACTGCCTCATTGGTTTAGTGGTTGCACATGTGACTACTGATCGAGAGGTCCTGGGTTTGATATTTGAGACAGAAATTATTGGGTTTTATTAACTTGAAATAGTAGTGGCTCGGCGTTTAGATTTCAGCCCGGTGTGTGACAACAGGCTCACCCTTTATTCCTTAGTGGGGCGTAAACGTAACTGGTGAATCATGGAAGTATAAAACACTCCTTTAGCTAACTCTTTGGGGATTACAGGCATGATGTTAGGTGTTACGTCTATAAATATTTTGTTTCATTTTATTTCATTTAAAATTACCGGTTACCTATAGTGCATGTCTTATTTCAAATATACAAGAGCGACTAACGCATATCCTTGTAATAAATTACAATGATATGAGGATATTGTTATTTTTCATTGCGAATATATTATGACCCGGCTAAATTTAGTATTTAGAATTTCTAGTGTTGAATGGAAGTCTGGAATTGTTCTCGGTGTATGGCAATAGGCTCACCACCTATTCCATGGGACTTAAACGTTACTGGTGAAACGTGGGAGTGTCCTACACTACCCTGTTTACCCCTTCGGGGATTCCATGAGTGGTGTTACGAATGTAGGTTCATTTAATTTAGACGTTTCGTAAATTTAAATTTGTTGGACTTTCATTTGTGTACTAAGAATTTAGCATAATTTGTACATACGGAGAAAATGCCAAGGTCTGAGTGAATCCTTTGCGTTGTCGTGCAGAGGACTGCGGTTAGCCGCAACAAGTCTTCAGACGAGATGTGTCTACGCCACATTACTCTTAACTTTTCGTATGCAAGAAACGATGACAAACATTTATACTGTACTGTATATACCTATTTAGTTTATAGAGTATTCATTATTTTAAACATTTCCACCAAAAGTGAGCCTTTTTTGTAAATTATGCGACTTCTGAAAAGAAAGACATTCTGTTTAAAATAAAAAAATAGTCGTGTACTTTCCTTTCCTTAAAGTTTCGTTTATTAATTCCAAAACAAATTATAATTGGAAGTGTTATTTAAATAAATTAACGTGCTGCATTTGTAATTTGAGGAAAATAATACAAGATAATTTAAACAAACCTCCTTTAAACTTTCTCGCCGCATAAATAGAAAAGTTAATTGCTGAAACGTGAATCTCCAAACATTTAAGGCGGCTTTTGGCAACAATAATGATGTATGGAACAGCGAAACGAATTCCGCATGTTACATAAAATAAACATTCTAAGTGTTATTTCGACGTAGTTTTTTGTCTAGTGCATAAAGTAAAATTAATATCAGCCTACTTTATTGAGTCTTTTTGTTAGCCTACTTCATTGATACTTTGTGTTCTTTGAAATAGTTCGTACTTTGACATCGTTACACTGAGAAATATATTGAATTAATGAATGGTAGACTGTCTTATATTACCTAAGATTTACCAAAATAACAAAAATAGTTTTGTTGTATTATAGGCAATACAAGAAACTGATACAAAGCACATTTCGTACCATTAGATAGGAGCAGAGTGGACAAACACAGGATCCACTCTAACGTTGTCAAAAGAAGTAGCCACAGACCAAAAGCTAAGAGTCCTTTCAAACTCTGCTAGCTCTGTATACTCTGCTGGCTAATCTAGTAATGCTTCTCAGGACTCCTATGAAATTTTTGGTAACATATTTATATCGTGCATAATTTTGTAATTGAAAAAATTGCTCAATTATGAATTTAGATATTTAAAAGCTAGAACTAAAACATTGGAGCTCTTTTTTACCTATACGAGTACTATGTTTACTGTACGATACAAATAATCACTTTCCCTTGATTGAAGCCGTCACAATAGGTTCTTCCAAAGGCTTTTTAACAACAAAAACTAAAAAACAATAGCCTTTTATACCTTAGTTTTGTAATAAACTCCTTTTTACATCAACAGTAGTTTGTAAATCGGAATCCATTTCGTTATTACAATGAAAATTATCTTTCAATGAACAAGTGATACAGTATTATTACATCACTGACAATATTAATAATACATACTTATTCATACGGGAATACATAACAACTAAAGGGGAAGTTAGGGAGCATTTAAAAGTATTATATCCTGAAGAGCTACGTTTAAGCGATGGTATTGTGGGTGTACAACACAAACACATCTGCCCATTGCTTGATTTAACCCTGAGTAGTCGATAAATAAGCGATACATTTGTTTAATAAGTACCCACATATAGCTTTTATAATAAGTCACAAAAGCGAAGTAACTCATAGCAATTTGATTGATCCACAAATTAGGTCCCCGATGTTCGATTTGACGTTGTGGCTGTCAGGCGACGCGTGGCACATGTTCGCGCGCTTGGTTTTCGATCAAAGCGAAATCGCGACTATGCGAATTGCACGATACCAAACCAGTTTGTGCAATCGGATGGAATCATTCTACTGCGTTTCAAAACTACAATCATTTGATTTATTATTTTGGACGTATTGGATGATATTCTATGTAAAAAGTGACGATACTTTTATTTGATGGTAAACATATTCGCTTACATTTAACATTTCTAAAAATTTACGAGTTATTACATTTACAGGGCTTAATTTTTTTAACTTGAAATACTTAGTAGTAGCGCGGAGTCTGGATTCGTGCCCAGAGTACGGCAATAGATCCCAAATTCATCATGGTATGTACATACTCGTATAACATAACTGGTGAATCATGCTATACTCATCTGCTGACCCTTACTCGGAAATGCAGGCGAGATGTTATATTGCTATGTGAAGTTTTTATTTATGATGAGCGAGGAGCGCACTTTATGGCTCAATGTTTCATGTAGAAACAGTTCGCTTGCAAGTTAAAGCAGAAACCTGCGTAGGTAATGTCTCTTATTTATTTTCTTCTTGAAACAAATGCTACGGTACTCCATTGAAGAAGGTTACAATTTTTATGATTTATTTCACGTAGCTCTTGCTTTTTTAATGCGATCTTGATTTTGTAAATTTTACAGAAAAAGAGATTGAATGATATGTAACAAAGTAGAATTATTTGAACGGAATGTTTCATTTTTCATGTTTATATGAGGGAATGTAAGAAGTTTTATGGTTCATCTAGAGTTCAAGCCAACTTTTCCTGGCGCAGCCGGTTATACAAAAAACGAGGTTCTGACGGCCGACTGACAAAGGTATAGCGCAGCTTACAAACGCGGCAGCGTAGGCGGTGCAAGAAACTGTGTTCAGCGATCCCTGATCGAATGCCCAGCATGGGCATTATTGATAAAAATACCTCAAGGCGCGCCTTTGTCCCGCGATAAACTGTAAAATGGCATGCATTAGGAAAAAATTTTTCATTGATCATCATGGGTAAGAATAGTTGGATAAATATTTGAATTTTGAATAGTTATAGGTATACGTTATTTGTCATGCCAATGGGCTAGCAGTGGCAACAAGCTAAAACTAACTTCACATCCGCGCCGACTGTAAGCGTGCTGCGAACGTCGTGTTTACTGTAACACTGTGATTCTCAATCTTTTTACATCCAAACCCTCTTGCGTTCAGTACCAAAAATTAGCCTAACCTCAATTTTATTCAACAATTAAACCCCTGATAACAAATATCTGCGTTACTATTTAAGTAGTGAAGTTATACGCATAAGTTTATATTTATAATATGAATAGTATATGGGTAAATGCAACTTCCAAGTTCTTTATTATGTTCATACATATGTACATATATCTACTCCTAGCCCTATATCGATTGTCTTAAATATTAGATATAGTTATGTTAATGAATAAAAATACTTTCAATTTTCTATAAGATATTAGCTAAAAACCTGACGTTACGCTTGTAATCCCCGTAGTTCTAGGCAGAGGAGTGTAGCACGCCCAGGCGTTTCACCAGTACCTAATTAAGGTAAAATATTCGATATATTACAGCAATTATTTTAAACAACTAAGTAATGCGAAGTAATGAAAAATAATTGATACTTATCTATCTATAAATATTCAATTTGTATCTAATTACATTAAAATCTATTAAGTGGGGCCTAATTAAATTAAATGTTTTGTTTTGCATCTTGAACAGGGTAATGAGAAGCGACTATTAACGTAGTTGCGAGCCAAAGGTCGAGCACAAAGTGTAATTTAATTATACCTTTTTAATTTTGAACAGGCTAATGAGAAGTTAATATTATTAGGAAGTCAATATTGCGGGCGACAGGTTGAACACATCTGCAGTGGTACGTTCGACTAACGTAAGCGATGACGCCCCAAACTCTCTGTTGTTTGTGTTCTTATTTTGCCAAGTAAATTCGTTACAACAAAGCAAACGAAATTTTCAACTGAGCGTTGTGTTGTTTCAGAAACGATCGGCATGATGAAGCTAAGTTATTTCTCTCGTCATAGTTTATATAACAATAGGTAACTAGATTGTTGTATCCATTTAATGTTATTTTTGATTAAAGTAAGGGGGATGAAGAAGGTACTAAAAATTCAAAAATGATACCAAGAATGAACCATAGAACAATGAAGAAGATTCTAACGCTTAATATCTCTAAATGAACCCGAAACTTTACTCTGCACCAGGTTAGGAACATTGCACACTGCCCATCTTTATGACTATGCACTATATCCCACACGGCATAATTTTATGCAGACGATTTTCCTGAAATCTATATTTGTACTACTTTTTACTTGTAACTTTAATGTTATATTTAACAAAATGCACTAATGAATACCCGTTTAAACGAAATTTGTCACATGATTATAAATGTAACGGCTTAACTCACGTAGGTACGTTTTTCGGGGTGGTAGTTTCGGACCTGTACGAGGTCCTTCCTCATGAGCTCCCAGCTCTTGCAGCGAGTCCGCGGCGGCACTTCCTACTACAATATTAACCCAATAACGATCAAAGGACTGTTACAAAAATAGAGGCATAGAAGTAGGGATAATAATTCAGCAATTAAATTCCAGGCAGACGTACTTGATATCTTTCTAGCTAACCTTACTATTGCCTAAGTTACAATGAATATTTTGTTGTATTATATATGCGTTGCTTAATATTTGGCTTTCAATGGACGCTTAATTTCTCGAAATAAACGATGTAATGAATGAAAATATTGGTATATTACATTTACGTATACACTGGATTCGTTTGAACTTCACATAATTATTATTGCGCGGCGAGGCTTACAAATGTCGGTTTTAAAATCATGTCGCCGTTAAAACTTTCCTCATGAATAATTTACGAAATTTATTCTTAGATATGGTCTTGCCGCGGTAGATAAGAATTAAATTACGCGAAATTAATTTTTTATTATAACACCCGAGTAAAAATAAAGGAAGTCATTTGAATAATTAATAGGGAACCTCAACCGCCTTATTCAGATTAACAAAATTTTATGTACCTGCGATGTTTTGAACTTAACTTGTAAACTCGTTCCAGTGCTGCTGTTGTTATAGAAGTATCATTAATTTCACTGATTTTTTTATCAGAATAAAATGTTTTAATAAAAGTAATAATGGCGTTCGAATAAGTCAAATTTAATACTGTCATGCAGATAATAACTCAAATCCAAACCTTTGGGAGTGGCAGCTGAAGAGGATAAGACCACCTTTCCTTAATTTTCTCAAGTGCGCCCTCAAAATTGAACGAGAGTACTTATATTCTGAATTTATAATATTACTGGTCTAAATCTTTTGCCGACCAAGTTACATGGAGCAACATAGTATAGGCCGAGAGGATCGTGGTAGGTAGTAATTAAATTTTATGCATATTTTTATGGCCTTTTTATTTTATTAATGTAACATACTCATAAATGCGCTCTAAGTATAAAATGTTTACGTATAAAATAATTACCAACAATAACTTATTTTACATAAAAGGTTCCGAAATGTACCCTCTTTAATCGACATTAAAATATTAAATAATATGTTAAATCATTGAAAATTTTAAATTATCGCCTGCAAAACTACAAGTGTAGTTTGGGATCAGGTGTGTAAGATTTATATTTAGAGGTAGAATTAATTTATAAACTTTTTAAGTGGAGTATGTTTTAAGTAAATTAATAAATATCAATAATTTATAATAATGGCAATAGGCTCACCCTCTATTCCATGTTTCCATGTTTACACTTATAAATAGAGGGTCTGTACTACACTTCTCTGCCTACCCCTTTGGGAAAATACAGGGGTGATCAGGCATTATGTAATGTGCTTTTGTTGTTACGTAAAACGGATGACTGGTATTATTGCAATTCCTGTGACAGTTACGCTTAAGGAGCAATGGAGTCTGAATTATTTGGGTAGTCTATTATGTATTTGGGTGTCTCTTCAACATTAGTTAAATTAATACGAAATAATAATAATTTGATTCTGGTACCAACGATATAGGTACTGAAAATAATAAATATTGGTAACGAGGTATTTGATTACCGTTTCGCTATTGTATGGCGATTCTTTAAAATAGTTCAGCAAAAACCTTTTCGATATTTTATTGCTGTGTACGTCTCCCTCCCGTGACTGTGAGGGATTTGAGCATAATCCACTACGCTATTCCAGTGCGTGTTAAAGTATAATTAAAGGTGAAGTAACTGAAACAGATATATGCATTGAACACCTCACTAATATTTCGTTTGGTGGCAAATTCAGAACACATACACTATGTTCTTCGACAGTTCATAACCGACTTTTTTACTATAATTACATTGGTAACTACGACGTCAGGTTAATATGCATTTTATTCAGTTAATACGCCTAAAATAATTTTAAATATCTATGATGTAACCTCCCATCTGTGTACCTTATAATTCTAATAGCCTATAACTATAATGAGGTTGTACTAAGTCCTGGCGGGGTTATTTTTTAGTATTTACATAAACACATTAATAAGGCACTGCCGCCTGTGTAGTAAATTGTTTTTTATACACTGGTGGAAATATATTTTAACAGTGAAATCGTTAAGGACTGTATGATCTATTTAAATGTAACGATCCATGAGATAATTTATAGTAATAGAGCGACAAATGATAAAGCAACACGTCACGTCTGTAACGATAGAGATATTTAGCACACAGTGTTCTTTGCCTACCCCGTAAGACACCTGGCATGACGATATAAAATATAGCTTGTATTTATTGAAAAATTGAAACATCAATTGCTTTCATAAACACTTGGCACTCTAATATATTTCTCAATAGCAAGAGCAGGCTTGCTTTTAAATGGTACGGAGCATTTGAATAGGCAATGATGTCGATACGTGGCCGGCGATGCGAACCGTTCAGGACGGGATCGCTGTGAAACAGGCACGATTTATACGTACCGGAACGCAACGGAACATATCGGGATGTTGGTATGGAATTGACGAAGAAGTTTCTTAGTATCTCTTAATCGCGGTTATCTGACATTATGGCATTTATGCTTATTATTAGTCAACCAGCTTGTGGGTAGATTTTTTTAATGTAAAAAAAACACGTCAGGATTGTTAGGATCGAACTCTATGTCTATCACGTAATGGATCTGGCGTAAT
>DWDT01001488.1:0-15770 GCA_018245595.1 Microceris scylla | reverse complement strand
CACGCCCCCGCGCAGCCGCCGCCCGTCGACCTGTCCGCGCCGCTCGACCTCAGCGAGGCGCACGACTTCTCCATGGGCCGCCGCACGCCGCACCCGCCGCACCCGCCCCACCCGCCCGAACCTGCCCTCTCGCCCGCGCCCGCCCGGAGCAGGCTAGACGACACCCTGTCGAGACTCATGAAGAGGAAGAATGTGGTAAGTACTTAACATCTGCAATTTAAAAAAATATAATCTACTACTGCCTCGTTGGTCGAGTGATTGCAAGCGCAACTGTCGATCGGGAGGTCCTGGATTCCAATTCCGGGCCAGGTACTATTGAATTATTCTTAGTTAGAGTTTCTAATAGTTACTCAGAGTCGGGATCCGAGCCCGGTGTATGGCAATAGGCTCACCACCCATTCCATTGAGGGACAAACTGGTGAAACGTAGTAGTGTACCACACTCCTCTGCCTGCCCCTTCGGTAATTACACGCATGAAGTTACGTTTCAGGTTTTGTTATAGTTTTTTAATTACTTTTATAAATCAGCAAATTTTTAATTTCCTTGCAGCCGGCCCCAGAACAAATAATTGGAAAGGAGAAGAAAAGGAAAAAATTAGACGAGATTGTTTTAGGATTGTCAGCAGCAAAAGCAGGAAGTCCTACTTCTTCATCTATTCAAGAAACTCCTCGCAGTAGAAGCTCATCTATACTTCCTGAAGTAACAGTGACGCCTGCCGCTGCTCCCAGCACTTTCAGTACAGCGCCCGTTCACAAACCGTTCTCAGTAACTGTCACAAATGTTCCCTCTCCTCATGCTTCTTCCAAAGAATTGTCGTCATTTTTGCAACAATCTCTTGAACAAAATAAAGGTCATAAGAACTCCTCATCCTCTTCAATGCCGATTAAATCTTACTCTCATGAAGCAAAGGTGAATAAGTGGCTAGCAGAACAAACTACAATGGATTCGAGGAGACGAGGTATGACACCGAGGCTGGCGCCCGATGAACACGTACCGGTAGTTCACCGCGTTACCGGTAAACGAATTATAGGCCATAAAGCACCTCAACTAAAACATTTAGCTCAATGGATTGCTGAAAATCCAATGTATGATATTGACTCTAAATGGACAGAAGGTATTAAAGAGCATGTTAAACTACCTCAAGACGTACGTAGTCAGAGGCACTCTCCTATGCAGTCTACGAGCAATATAACGGAACGTAAGAAAGGGCGGCCGCCCACTCTTGATACGCCGTCAGCTAATGTATTATCGTCAAATGCACACATGAGCCAAAATTTAGCTGGTCTTAACCCTGCTCTTCTAGCTAGTCTTTCTAGTTTGAGTGCTTTTGATCCTAAGACTTTGGCTGCCACATTATCTAATTTAACAGGATTTGATCCAAAATTGTTGTCAAGTTTGAGCAGTTTCGATCCAAAGAATAATCCATTGTTAAATTCTTTCAGTAGTATGCCCAATTTACTGGGTAACATGACTGGAGGAAACATATTTGCCAATTTAGCTGGATTAGGGCTACCTGGTATTTCATCTCTTGATATAAACAGCCTTAGCGGCGGTGGCGCAGCAGGAGATAGTAAAACTAAAACAAGAAAGCCATCTGATTCGGGAGCAACATCTAGTTCAAAGGCTGCTAATTCCCAATTTCCTTTTATGTTTCCTAATCCTAATATGTTATATCCGCAATTAGGACTTAGTGGTCTAAGTCCTTTCGGAGTTCATTCTGGTATGTCATCGGCCTACGACGCTTTGGGCCTACTAACGAGCAATTTGGCTGCAAGTTCCGGTTCCACCACACTACATAGCCATAGCTCTCGTAGTAACACTAAAACATCGACACCTAGATCATCAACTGTTGTTACCAACTCAGCGTCTTCCAGGCAGCAAAAAGTGTCTGATCGACAAAGTCACTTACCCCAAATATTATTACCGCCTGATCCATATTTATTAGAATCACTATCGAAACAGTCTTTAGGTTATGATTCTAATATTAAAGCTGACAGAAGATCTCGAGACTTGGAAAGTACTGAGAATACTGCGACGGATTTATCTAAAGCAGATAAGAAGAAAATGCACTATGATCCAAGACCTCAAGTGCCACCCGAATTTGCTGCAGTCCAAGAGAAATTATTGAAAGGCGATAAAAAGGATATTGATATTAGTAAGATGTTATTGGAGCAAATGGCTTCGGGCGCTTTAAGCGCTAGTCTTGTTAGTTCTCATGAAGCTAAGAAAGCAAAAGAGTCGGATAAAGAATACGAAAAGTTGAGTAAGGGTTCAGATTACATATCAAGAATGACAAGCGAAGACTTAACCACTAGTACGTCACTGAAAAGAACAATTGATGAAATAAACAGTGAACCAGAAAACTTGGCTATGCAGTCAAGTGCAAAGAAGCCGAAAGAAAATTTAAATTCAGAGATGATATCGAATATTGAAAAACAACCAGACCCATCAGCAAATACAGGAGAAATGGATTTGGAAGATTTGATAGCACCTTCAACCGTTATTAAAACTGGGATGAAAGCAAGTGATTTCGAAATGAGTCGAACTAATGAATCTGCTTCTCCACTAGGATTAACCACCACAGAAAGGGACAGAGAAGAGAAATCGCAACATCGACTCTCAAGCCCCAATGCGGAGGTTCAAGCTGGTCCAGAAAATTTACAAGCTGTTGATTGTTCTATTAATTCTGGTCTTGAGTCTAAGGATGATTCTGGTTTGGATGATGGCAACAACATCGGGGAAGCATCGTCAACGGATGGTGGGCGACGAGGTCACAGAAAAAAAGGACGTAAGTCTTCGGAAGAAATGCCTGTTGGGCCAAGACGTGAGTTACGATCTAGTGCAGGGAGACAATCAACAGATGCTGCTAATAATCATTGACTTTTTAGGAAATGTTAGGTGAAATCTTGAAAATTATCTCACTGCCTTATATGAAATGAAACAACTGTTTTAATCAAGCTTAGGGTTATATACAATAGCCTAACATTTTAAACTTTTATTCTTGACTGATTTCCGAATTATGTTTTAAATATTCAATGTATGTTCAATTTAAAATATTATGTTCCGTTTTTATCCAAATTCGTTCATACATATTTAAATTATACATTTGACGACATCATTTTTTAAATATTAAAAATTAATATTTATTCATAATAAACAGACTATCATGAAAAAGAGGCTTTTACAAATTGTAGTTTTAACAGGTAACAAGTATTCCATCAGGCCTAATACTACAACATAGAATAGCAGCCAAAACGGCAGTATGGGTGGAATTATTCTTAGGGAAAGGAATTTTCTAGTGAAAGAAATTATATATATAAATGTTTCGATACAAAAGAAGGGATTTGAAAAAGGGGATGCACTTGATAGGATTTTAATGACAAATCATTCTCCGTTTCTCATTATCTAGGTCTGAAGGAAGGATGTGTAAATGTTTGGTGGAAACATTGTAAATGTAAAAGGTTTCTGTATCCAATGTTAATTCTGAGAATAAGTGTAGCTTAAGCATATATTTTTATTTTACTTTTATGTATATTTTATACCAGAAGACTGGATACTCCACGTATAAATTGGCCTGTAATTGATGATAACTTACATTGTTAGATGATAGGGTTATTTTACTCTAATTATTTATTTTATGTATGACGAAAAGTCGCCGACAGACCACATTTGATAAAGATTTTTAAGATGTGACATCTTTTGATACATTCGTAATACTTTAGTTCGATCAAACAAATGTGTATTTATCGTTATAGATAATATTGCACGTTGCAAAACCGACAGCATAATCCGAAGGTCACTGGATCCATTTTTCATTTACCTCTTTTTATCACTATTATTTGTAACATTTAGATATAAGTTTTAAGTGTAAGTGAATAGGCGATGCAATTTTATTGAACGATATGTATTCGAGAATTTTCTAGACAAGAAATACAAAATGTGAATCTTTTGATGTTAGTATCACATTTCAGTTCTCCATTTAGAGTATTTAAGTCTTAAAAATTAAGTCATATGCTGAATGTGATAAATTAATTTATTACATGTATTCTCTTTTTCATTTGCATTGCTGTATTGATAAATTGTACTGTAGATATTAAATGTGACAGATGATTAAAATAAAACATAAAAACTTTATCAGCATTTTGATTTATGAACTGCACGTAATATAAGCTGATTATATTAATAAAATCGTCATTCAATTTAACCGTATTTTTAAAATAAACCCTGTGAGGTCTGTGTAACACGTTCACTGAGGGTCGCACTAGAATTTCATCTAGCGACGTGGATTATTACTGTTACATATAGGTACGTAGATGGGCGGCTGGAAACAACGCAATGTACTCGCAGCGGATGACGAATAAAAAATGCTCTCAGAGTGCACAAACTATTTATTTACTCTTTAATGTATCGCTGGTATTCGCAGAAATCACTTCCTTTTATCGCTTGTTGAACCGTTCGTAATCGCTTCCGAAAACGTACGGTCTCACACGGTTTTTTTTTTTCGAAGTGTCTTATACTGGCCTCTATAGCTTCACCATGTTTTAGTGGCGAGCCTCAGTGGTTCTGCCTGACCGTGTGTCATGGCAGCGCCCACACGGCTTAGATATAATTTTAGAGGCCTCCGGCAAGTTCTCGAATGTTCACCGATTCTCCCGAAAACAAGCCCCTCCCGCAGGCCAGCCGTAATAATAATTAATTTAGTAAACAACACCGGACAAGCGACTATCGACCTTAATGCGTAAGGTCCGATTTCGCTTGTCGTGTTATGTAGCCTTATATTATGTATACCTACCTATACGCAATACATAACCGACAACGCGAAGTTTCTAGATTCGTCGGTAATAATACTCTTACATGTATACCTATACGCAATACATAACGAACAGCGAAGTTTCGAGATACTATCGGCCGTAACAATACAATGTTCAGGTATTGAAAGTGCGTGGGTGGGCGGTCGAGGCTCCTTGGGACAGTGGACCTGGCTGGACACTGGCGTCAGCATCTTCCATCCTCTCCTATACTCCGACGTGGAGCAGGGACAGTGGCCGCCGATGAGGTGAGAAATCATTACCATCTCAGGTCATTAAGTACAAATCATTTGAAATTACCCGATTGAAACTTGGAAAGTAATTTTTTTCTCTATACATATATTTTCAGTTTACTAATATAATTCGCAGAAGTTAACTAGGCACATTGTTTTGATACGAAATAGTGGCATACTAACTATAAAAATCACAACATATTTATTTTTATCATATTTTTAGATTCATTTTAGTATGAATACATCCCAAACGTGCGTATTGTCATAGCTAAGTTGCTGCCCGTACAGTAGGTATCGGTAAGCACAGTCAAACAACGGTAGGTGAAGCGCATCCTTTGCAAGTGCGAATTTGATTCCTGCAAGATAAATACGTCTTTATATATAATTTTTGTTCTTCTTTTGCATCGTTGCGATTTACATTCTGCCAAAATACATAATATGCTTGTATTCACGTTTGGTATCGCAGAGACGGGTCCAACATAAAACAAAATGGCTGCCTACAGTTGGACAGGCACAATACAAAAGCACCGGTATTTATGGAGGCTCGGTGTGAAAGAAAAATGCAGTTTATCTGCTACTCTGGTAATATAAACTTTTGTATATGGTGTACAGCGTCATCTAGCGGAGAGTGTATTTGTATGTCATTTTTGTAAAGTTGTATTTACCATAAAATAAATATAATTTCGACGAGATTTGAGTAAAATAGTAACGCTTTCATAGGAAATCTTTCAGGTGTTCCAACTCTACGAATGACCGCACCGCCACCTAGCGACGAAAACTATTACTATGTGCTCGTTCGTCAACAATTCTACTGGCAACATGCATTCGATAATTGCCAGAAAATGAACGGAACTCTAGCCAGCTTAGACAATAACGATATTTTGATACAACTACTTCTTGTTATGGGAGAAAATAAAGACGAACGTATGTATTTTTGGAGAAACATATCAACTGTAAATGTACTGGGCAATGGCTATAGGTTTACTATAATCTTTAAATTTTTTAAATCTAATACTGCCCCGGAAAGAATTCATAGATATATTTTGAACTTAGAACAAATCAAACCTTTAGTCTTTACATTGCCAAATAAAAAGGCGGGAACGCATACTTAAATAGAAGGAATGGTTTTTCGCAGCAATTAATTAAATAATAGAAAGGAACATGCATAGAAATAATCAGTAATTATTGATCAGTAATCACTAATACTATAATAATCAGAAACTATTAACCGTAACCTTGATTAGTTGATTAATTAAAGAACAAAATTATTAAAAACCCACCAAATTTTTTTCTATATTAAATCAATACAATGTCCGTTGGCTCAATACACTTTGATCAAATTATTAGTATGACCGTTAATAAACGGTTCTAATTTTTTAAGTCTAACGTTGATTACTTATCTGATTTTAAACTCTACACTTTCAGCCATTGAGCACGTGTGGATATCTGGACGTCTGAACATGACCAAGGACGTCGCCACGGACCTCGTCACTTTTTTCTGGTACAACCCTATCAACGGAAGACGAATACCAGACCAAAAGACTTACAGAGACACTTCTGTTGGATCATATGTTAGTATTTATACTCGATGTGATCACGTATAGCGAAGTAGTGACGCGGCGAATGGAATAGTGATAGGTACTGGTATGGGAGTCAGAGGGTGAGAGGAAAGGCGTATTCCTCGGAAACCGCTAATCGATTTAGGGAGGTTGTCTTAGCACGTCGTGGCGACAGTCGTGCCACAGCACTCTAGCTCTTTCATCTGATGTCGTCAAAACAATCGCACATTAATAGAGGTGCTGAATCGCTACGTAGCTCGTACTGTACAGTTTCGTACATACAACTACTATTTTACAATTACCCTCCACTGATAACTAAGCACCTTAATCGACTTACATATTTTATCATACCCATAATTGTTATATTTTCTGCACATAAAATCCATACCAAATATTATAACATACATCAAAGTTAAATGTTATTAAATTTGAGAACTACTTTATAAATAAGATTTTTAATGCTTTTAGATGCCACCCTGGCTAGATGAAGAGTTCACCACTGACAGCCCCTGTCTGAACATGGACAGGCAGGACCACTTGAAGGGGCTTGTGTATGGTCTCCCATGTGACACTCCTCAGTACTCTATTTGTATGATTGGTGAGTTCAGCATTTCATTCACTTTATCTAATCTAGGTAGATCCTCGTCAATTGGGCAGAGTATGTGTTACAGTAATCAGTCAATTTACAATAAACAATTAAACATTTCACAATTTTATTCTTATATAGAGTATAATACATGTATAACTCAAACAGATACTTATACTCATCATAAAAATTGTTCAGGATGGAGATCAATTCTACAAACTGTAGGTCAGCACTAAAGATCAGTCACCATTGGTTCAACACCCAATTTCTAATACTATGTTGCTCTATATTGCTTAACAATTTCCTTATCATCTATTAGAACAATGATAACTTTCAACCCTTCTACACTATTCTAGAAATTGTTCTTAGTAATCACACTTTTGTGACGTCAGATATTTTTGATTATTGTATTCCTTAATTACATTATACCCTATAATTGTATACATTGTAGTAAATAATACACCTTACATTAAATTTCAGAAAAAACAACAACTAAGCCAGCCAGCCAGCCCGATAACTTAAGTGAAGTAACAGACGCAACATAGACCAAAATTTAATCTTTTATTTCTTGCTTACAATAAAAACATACAGACATACTAGGCAACATCAATATCATGGTTTATTTTGTGTAGGGTCACACATTATGTGTTAAACCCTGAGACTGAGAATGAATTTGTTGACACTAAGAAAACATAGGATTTTCCCATCAAACCTTATATTAGTTTATAATCTTTTAGCAATAATATACTTTTATTCAGACCAAATTTATGTTTCATTTGAAACCTTACCTTGCACACATGTATTTCATCTATAACAAATAATTCCAATGTATAATATGGTATCCCATTTTTTTACATTACTGTCCTAGTGTTGCCATAGTTCCTAAGTTTTATACATATATGTTGAGTTTTATACACATATACATATATACACATGTAGTACATTCCCACATTGCACCAGTTACTTTTATGTCCCATGGAACAGGTGGTGAGTCTATTGCCACACACTAGGCACAGATCCAGACGTCAAGTCACTACTAGAATTCTAAATTAGAAAAATCCAATAGCACCCATCCCAGGATTTGAAGCCAAGACCTCCTGCCAAGAAGCAGTCATGCTTACAACCACTCAACCAACACACAGGGCCATCAAGTTTTAAAAATCATTTTTAAAATATTGAAATAGACATGCTTGACAAACTATAGTACAATCCACTAGTAAAAATGCATTACCATCTATTTTTTCTCCCCTGGTCCATATATTGATGTAGGGGATATGTGATGAAAAAAGAGGTATGTTCTGGATCACGGAAGTTACAGGTAGGGTCTTACTTAGTCTTAAAATGCAAATAAATTACACTAATCTAAAATTGTTGTTTTTTATTTATTAAATCTAACCATTCACAGTTGACTTTAGCCAGGTTCTTGCAATTGTCATCCATAGCCGTTATGTTTTTCCGAAACAACCTGAGATAGTCCAGGTACATGCGCAAGCTGCTGTTCATGCTGCGAATCGAATCCAGCTCCTGTATCAGCTCAGTTATGACCATCTAAAATTTAAAATTTATTGGTTATGGAACTTTCTAAACTTGAGAAGAACAGCAGAAACGGAAATCCGAAACCAGTGTGATGTATGAAAGGAGTGATTAACATAGAACAAGCCAATACATATGTAAGGACAGATAAATTTGACACTTGATACTCTCTGTCCTCCGTCACAAGGTGTAAGGGACGTGGGGTAATGATATAATTTTTATACAATCTGCATTCTGCACATTTTGTACTTCCATAACATGTACATATTAAACGCTCCTCTCGCAGACTTTAATTAAAGTGACGGCAGATCCAATGGAACAGGCAACAAGTAACGAACACTTAAATATTCTTTAGCGTTATTAGGCAGATTAGTAATATTTAAAATCGTGTAATGTTCAATAGAGACCGATATTCTCAATTAGATTGGTGCAATTTTCTAACCACGCGAATACTAAATGTATGCTTTTGCAGCAAAATAAAATGTGTGTCTTAATAAAACAAAATTTACCTCTCGCTTAGATGATGTTACTGACACACTGGACATTATTGAATCTTAACAACTACTTGTAATATTAGGTTAATTTAATTCTAATATTTAAAAGTAAGTAACAAACACCTAAAACTATAGAACTAAGCTTTGGTAGTTGATAGTTGCTAGTGGTATTTATTTCCTGATATTTCAAAATAAAACGACGAAATGATTTTTTTTACTTTTTAATACATAATAAACAGCCTTAGAATTAGTTCATTCAGCCAACACAAAATATATGTAAAGCTTACAGAAAATCTTTATAAATAAAAAAATGTAAATCATACCTGTAATCCTCGAAAGGATAAGCAGAGAAGTGTACACGTAGAATAGCTTTTTATAGATAGTTAAATATAAATTTAAAACCATACGATTTAAATAAGTCGAATTTTAATCTCTATAGCCTAAAGAATTTAAATTAGTGACCGACCAGCCGAGCCAGTTTCGTCCAAGAAATTTAGTTTTGGCCATAATTACGGTTTCGGCCAAAAATGGGCGAACCTTTCGGCCCCGCCGAAAAGTGTTCGTGAATTGCGTCCTTTAGCGAACTTCGCGGCCCACTCGTACTCGCCCGATTCAACCGCACACTTTATTTTAATAATTGTCCAATGAATGTTGTTTTATTTCATTTACTTTTATTTTATTATTTGTCCAATTAATGTTGTTTTTTTATAATAAAATATGAGATCATTTATTGATTACACTATATATAATTATAGTTTGGTAAAAAATGGTTAATAAAGATCACTCGAGTTTTCGAGTTAATATCTGGTTGTCTTTTGTTAATAAAAAAAGCATGAATTTGTTTTTATTTTACAATGAACTATTAGAAACATAACGAATGTCCCGTATTTTATCAATCTGGAACAAATGTCATATCCATGTTGTTATATAACGCTCAGAATTCCTCCGCAATTCCGACCACTGTTCATGACATTTTTAAAATATATATTTATTACGGACCTTAATGATTGTCTTCTCATTTCATTTAACTCTATTGAGCTATCAGTTTATATAGAGTATGTAATTAGATGTTAAAAAAGTTTTGTGATCGTAAAATACACTCTCTAATCTTCGCTATAAGTGTCATACAAAATTTAAAATATGTACACTAGATTTCAATAAGCATTATAAACATTTAATATGTCATTGTATAAGTCAGTTTTGGCTTCGGCCGAAACTGAGAGCGAGGTCGAAAGTTCGGTTTCGGTTTCGTCTGAAAAATCTGTTTCACAAAAAAAAACACAACTGAATTAAAGAACAAATTCACTACGAAAACCCAAGTGTATTATTTTTAATTGAATGATATGATTACAGTAATTTTTGTTGGATTGTAACAAATGGAAATAATTAGTAACAGTTTACTATTACCGTCTTTTTCTTGCTTGACAACTTTATGAAACTTCATTGTCATATAATATACTAGCCCTAAATCTAAAAGTATAGTAGTAATAATAAATTTTATGTTATGGCTGTGTGACAAAATTCTAACAACTATCAAACTTCTTCACTTATTTTTAGAGTATTAAAAACAGACCCTAATAATTTCTGTACCTCTTATACTAATTTTTTAAATACGAAAGTTACAATCACTCTGTTTGCTATGCTTTCACGGCCAAACCGCTGGGCCGATAACTTTTGCGCGAACAATGCCACGGGAAAAGCTAATGAATAATAAACAGGCCTTTCGGTTTGGGACACGTTGATTACTATTTTTGATAAAATTACATTATGATAAACTTATTATGTCTAGCGTTATAATTGTGTATATTATTATCGAATAGTATAGTTATAGGTCTTCTCATTTATACAGCTTTGTATCAAATAAGTTGTAGACATATTGAATCATGTTGTGGGTCCTTAATAATAGATAAATCAGCCATCTCCGGGCGCATCAGCGCCAAACGGACTAGGAGTCGAAGTGGTCGCCATGACCAAAATCGGTCGGACTCATCAACATCATCAATAAATAAATAAAATAAAATTCTTTCCAGAGCTAGTCGATATGTGTAATATTTTTTGTACTTTTCTCAATTTCGTTTAGAAACAGACATTACAATATGTATAAAATGTGTTAATCAGTGACTTCTTGACAAAATATTAATAGTCTTTTAAATATTTTGTACATACAATATTTATTGATAATATAAGCAAAGATTAATATTCTACAAATTTAATTCTTTAAAATGGTGTTGTTGATGATGTGGAGCCTTGATATCGACTTCCTCAGTCATTTCGAAACGTATGCGAGCATGCGCCATAGGCCAGCGCCATCTGCAGTAGATTATGTTAAATAAGAAATAAACGCCGCCATTTTGACATGACATTTGTTTGGCTTTGTGTTCTGTAATAAAAATTATCATGTAATAACGCGTTAATTGCAAGTTTACTTCGAATTTCCGTCATGTAATTTATTCATCAATGTTTGCAATGAATAAATTCACACGCACCATTGAGAATTGCTTCCGATTAACAGCGCATAAATCAATAATTTGCCGTGCCGCTTTTTTATTTTTACAATAGTTGTGATTTAGTTATTTCAGTGGTTTAAAGCTTAATATAGGGTTAATTAGGTTTATAGTCTTCATATATGTGTTTTTAATAAACAATTGTGGTAAGAAAGTTAGGTACAGTAGTAAAAATCATTGTGGAAAAAAGGCGCGAACTACTTTGCCGCCGCGGTGAATGCGATCCGAAAATAAATCCGTGTATTATAATAACACAAGAAATAACAGCATTGCGCACGGTGTTTGGTACACAGTGTCTGTGATGTCCGCGTTTTTGTTCAAAAATTTTGTTTATACTCAGGAGTGCACATAAGTCTGTACCGAATTACATGTAAGTATTTGTGTAATAAGAAAATCTTACCAAAATGTTTTTTAACTTTTATGTAATTGATATTGTTATTAATTTCTTTTGTATTTTGCGCATACCGGCTTCAAACCCGAAAAAAAATTATTGAAAAAATCCATGTAAAGTTCATTCAAATTAGAAAGTTGGCCGCGTCTTGTTTATGTAAGACTCATTCCAATCAATCCAGTAGCTTTAGATATTCATTTTCCTTATATACCTATAAGATTCAATAGGATTCAGACCTGAACAAAAAAATTTTTGTTTGACTGTATACAAAACATTTTTGACCTTGAATAGACCTGCATTCATTCAATTTTTTTGCAAGTCTCGTACTATAATAATTCACCTGAATACCTCTATTATTGCCCGTTCCCTACAATCTCATGACAGTGACTATTCAAGTCTGAGTAGGAATTGCAATATAGGGTTATCAACTATTCTCATAGTTACAATCTACAATTTTAATGTTATTATTATAATATAATTCTTTTATTCAAATTAAACATAAAAGTAATGTAATTGCCTTATCTACATATTTATTTATTTACATTTTATTGTACATAATAACAGGCATAAAAAAGGGACAATTCAATGCCTAGGTGTATCCTCTGCCAGTTAATCGTTGGAAAACATTAAAAATATGAAAACCATAAAGGCAGGTGCAAAACACAGAAAAAAAGGCTCATAGTAATAATTAGTTAAATGATAATGAAGACTAGTACTTACTGATAATTAGTTACATAAACATAATTAATAATTGAAATGTTGATTAGCCATAATTATTAAAATATTGATATGGATAGAAAAATTATAAAAATCACAATGATACATACTGAAATCTTTTTAAAATGTTTTTAAATAAATAATAAATGATGCATCTAATAAATATCAATGCTACCAATATGTTTTTGTATTTTATAAAGTAATTAAGTTTAGTTTTCAAAATTAGTATGATAAGAAAATATTACTATCATCAACTCTTTTATCAGTCTGTTGTTGGCCATAAGTCTTAAAATAATAGCATAACAAGAAAAACTGGTCAATTGCAGGTTGGCAGACTTGAAAGAAATAGATATATGTATAACCTGTTCTATATTACCAAATAATAACAGACAAGATTCTTAGATCAATATGTTCACAGCATTGAACTTTCTGAGACAATTATACAAGGGGTGTTCTATACTCAAATAATAAGCTAAAGCAGTAGTGTACTTTCATAGTTAAATTTGAAATAAACATACACACACACATACACACATGTTGCCAATAATTTCATTATCTTTATTAACATGTGATCATAAACAAAAAATCAAAAACAATAGTGTTGGCCCTCATGAGGGATATAATAATAACAAATATGGAGATCAAGAGTATACAATAATCTTATAAATAGAAATGACTCGCTAAATATGTTGGTAAGCATAAAACTCGAGAACGGTTGAACTGATTTGGCTGATTTCTTTTTTGTAGCATTTAATAAACTCTGAGTAATGTTTATGAAGAGAAAAAGCGTTAAAAATACGAGGAGAATAGTAAAAAAACAATTTCCTTTTCACATACAAACCACCCTGTCCCCAACTGTACAGCATTTGACTTCAATCAAAACAAAACAAAAGGCATGTTAGGATTACCTTTAGTATACCATAAAGTTTATTAGAGGTTGCATTTCATTAATGAAAATAACATGAACCCAAGTTTAATTCAATTATTTTATGTCTAGCAGAGCGGGTGGGTATCGGCTAGTAACAAATATAATACACATAGTAATAAAAGCTGAACATAAAGTAAATCATAATCTATAATAGTATTTGACATTTACTCTAACCTTGTTCCATTTCCTTTGTAATTTGTTTACCATTCAAACCTCCGTGTGGATCCTTTTTGTGTAATTTTAATACTAAGGTCATCTACACTGATAAAAACACATTCAACCCAAGTGAATCGTGAAACCCAAGTGGATCGTGTATTTCCAAATATATAAAACATAAACTGGACCCAAAAGTAGAACATCTTGTGCTCTGGAGATCACTCCAGAGCACAAGATGTTCTACTACAACATATCTACTACAACGGATTTTGGCCCCCACAACAATCTTGTTGTGAGGGCCAAAATCGCAACATCAAAATAATATTAATGTTAGAAGCGGTTTTGAATTCCCATCCTACATTAAAGACAATAACTTTTTAGTATTTGGAATCGGGACATACGTTTTATCAAATGATACTGATTTTTCAAAGATCAAAACAATGCTGAAATATCACGAGAGGATTTATACTATTACAGAATATATCAATATTATAAAAAATGCAAAATCAACACCCATTACAAGTTTACTGAATGGAAAAAAAATATTTTGTGGGATCAAAACTCTTCCGAGGAAAATGTAAATTGATTGAAAACAAAAGTAATTTTAACACATAAAGACGACAAGCTTAATATTTATATGAAAGTTGATTCTAATAATTTTAATCAGCTTAACATTGAAAAAAAGGTAAGGTAAGGTAAATCCTTGGATATCAATGAGAAAGACCTTGTTTTATTGTGGCCCAACAGCAAGGGAATCCCTCAACCCAAGTTGGATGATCTTATGTCCATTTTAGATTTGATCCCAAAAGATTGTCAAGACTTTTAGAAGTCTATAAAGGGTGGATCTAACATCATAGAAGATATAGATGGCTAAGATGGAGATCTCGTTTTTATTCCCGAGGAGGCTGATAACTAAAAGACTATATTAACTCATAAGATTACTATGAAAATCGTACATAGGTAATAACCTTATGAGTTAACAAGACTTTTATAAATGTTGTTGTAATAAATAATAGCTATCTCTTGCTTTTATTTTTAATTTCAATTTTCAGAATAAACTTTTTTGTTGTGTTTAGAGTTAAACTAAAGTTATATGAAACAATATATTGACGTTTCATTGAAGAAATGAGGCATTTATTAAAGATTTTATAAACATGGGTCTTTTTAATTAAATGAGTCTTGAGCAAGCACAATATAAACTGTTATTTAACGAAAATGATCCAACTGCATATCTTTACAAATATTTCATAAAATACAATATTGCGTATGATTGTACTATAAACAATAATAATAATAATACACGTTAACAACATACTAACTACCTATTTTAAAATGAATATCTATGAAGAAATACGTTATAAACTTCAAATGTCAATATCTCGGAAATGACTTGATGTGGATTGGAACGTTTTCATTTAACTATGTCCAATTGCAATATCAATTAATAATTAAATGTTGTGGGAAGCTTAGAGGCAGTTTTAAATATTTAAGTTACTACTTGACACCAACCCAAATACAGAACTATGCTGTAAAAAGTTTTGCAGACAAACTTCACTATGAATTTTACAAAACAAAGTTTATTCAAACATTTACAATTTCTCTTTTCAGGATTATGCCCTTGAAGAGATGCGCAACCCAAATGGTCCAGGCTTTATCTACACTGGTAGAGTTAGAGAAAGGCTATTCTTAGTGATTGATTGTGTCACAGCTCACCAGTTTAGTGAGAAATGTAGTGAGTTGATAAACTTGCAGCAGTATGTAACTAAAGTGAAGAAGGTTCCAGAGAAGGAAGCCATATTGATATTTTATGATATAGTTAGAGTAGTTGCAAATTTACATAAGGTTTGTATATTATTTCACA
>DWDT01001487.1:0-15772 GCA_018245595.1 Microceris scylla | reverse complement strand
AGAACACTCCCACGTTTCACCGGTTACGTTTACGTCCCACTATGGAATAGGTGGTGAGCCTATTGCCATGCATCGCACATATGCAGACTCCGAACCACTACTAGAAAATCTAAATTAGAAAATTTTGTAGTGTTTGAACCGGGAATCGAACCCGGGACCGCCCGATCGATAGTCGCACTTGCAATCAATACGACCATCGAGGCGGTCAGTTTGACATTTTAAGGAAGTCTACATATTTTAGATTTCTTGATTAAGTTCTCCAAAGCATGTAAAGTCTGGCAAACCGCACTTGACAAGCGTGGTGGGCTATCATATTAATCTTTCTTTTAATGAAACGCAGTCCATGTTTAATAGCGAAGGCATAGAAAAATTAATGATAATTATTACCAGCTCAGTCAGTCAGTGGCGTGCCTAGGCCTATGTCCAGCAGTGGACGGGAATAGGCCGATGATGATGATGATTACCAGATCATTGTAATTAAAATTGCAAATAATTGTAATTTTACCGTTGCAACTGTTTTAAAACCACGAGTCTATTAATGAACTACACTAAAACTACACCATAAACTACACTAAAGCCGTAAATGGAAATAACTGCTAATTTTTTTCTTAAAATTCGTCTAACAACGGACCACACCGTTATTGCTTACGGTTCCCTCGGGATGTTATTATAATTTCTTGCTTATGGAGGAAATCCGATTATCTAGTATTATATCATATCGGATGTAAAGAAAACATGTATTTATAAAATTTTTATATCTACAACCAATCGGCTTCCCGCGTAAGAGTTCGCGATACAATTTTGCTTGAACGGCGCAAAACAGGGGTGAAGTTTTTTTATTCGAATTGTTTAAAATATTCACTGAAATTCTTACTTTATTCGTTATTCAAAAGAACATTAAGGCTTACTGTGAAACGTTTACTATGTAAAAATGAGAAAATGATTGTCTCGCTGGTCGACTCAATCGAGTCAATCGTAAGTGCGATTCGGGAAATCCTGGGTTCAAGTATCCTTTAATCCGCAGGGGTTATCCATAACAAGTATCCCTAACTGTATTTATGATAATCATCGCTAATTATAAATTTAGTTCAAATCTAATTGGGGGGACAGAATTCAATAGTTTGGAACAAAAACATTTTAATCCGAACACTTCCAATAACCCGTGTAGAACTACATTACCTGAGTTAAAACTCCAAGGAATGGTGAATACGGCAGGAAATCGAATACCCACGGGTAGAAATGTCTCACGAACCCTTCGTACAAGTTAGCGTGAGGGTAGCAAACCATGGCGCCAGCGAACGCTGACAGCAATGATAGGATATGTTCCACTGGAAAAAATAATAATACTCTTTATGCGATATACGCAAAGTGGCTGGCAGTGGTTGGATGTCAAAAGCTGAATACCGAGCTCAGAGGCGCGCTATTGGAGAGGCTTATGTCCAGCAGTGGGCGGGAGTAGGCCGATGATGAGGATGATGACAGGCTGATGACGATGATGATCATGAATACGCATACCAATAGACAAAATAAGACAAATAGTGTACTGGACAGGAAAATTTTGCCTTCTTATCGCTAATTAGTGGGTTTTTCCTTACAAATGGATATATAGGTGTTAGATGTAATGGATATAGGCGAGGTAACAAGATTAGACAGTTTTACAGTGAGACCCCTTGTTATAGAAAATCCCCAGTAACGTTCAAAACTATATAAACATTCAAAGAAAACTTGAATTTCGGCCACTGCTGGAACATTCTTATATATTTTTCTAGAACATCGAAATCTATGCAAAGTGACTGGCAGTGGTTGTATAGACTCAGTGGCGTGCTATTGGACAGGCCTATATCCAGCAGTGGACAGGAGAAGGCTGATGATGATGATGATGTTGCGAAATCTTTTTTAATCGTTAAATATATTTCAAAAGAGTTTTAACAGAAAAAGGAGATACATATACTTACACAAGGCTAAAGTAAGCACCACAGTGCAAGTGACATTGCACTTTTTAGTGAGAGTCTTGTCAAAATTTGGATCCAACTCCTCAGTGCTGGTCACGTGGCGGACTAGCGTGGGCCAGGATAGAGCCACACGGAGGAACATCATCATGGTTATACAAGTCGTGCCGTAGAATATTATGGGCGCTGGGAAAAAAAATTATTCATTGAACAAATTTATCAAAGGAATTCCTTATAATCTAATAAATGTAGAGTCGTCCTGTACAATGATGAAATATTAATTTTCATTACGTTCCATTAGAGTTTGTACTTAAAATTTCTGCCATCAGATTTTCTGAACTAATAATCTAATACAGAACAAGTACTTGTGCTCATCATAGAAAGTTGTTCATCATTGTTTTAGTTGGGAATCGCATTCACGACTCAGCCGAAAATCAAATGCACCAAACACACGTGCCAATGGCAGACTTAAACCATTAAACATACGACTGAAAATATGCTTCACAATATTGAAAACAAATGACCGATTCCTGTAACCCAAATTCACCGTCGACTGTGCGATTTTTGAATGAAAGTAAAAAAATATAGAAAAAGCCGTCGGTGGTTGGCGTTCAAAGATTTTCCTTTGTATTCCCGTAATGGAGGCGTTTTTGGTGGAACAACGTTTTTTCCCTGCTCTTTGTATCCGTGCTCTCTTTTTTCAGTGAACGGACCCAAAAGTTTATAGCAAAAACTGTTTTGTATCACGCGTCGCCCTGCGCCATGTGTATTTGAAGCTTGGAGCGAACCAGAGGCGGAAAAATACGTTACTTAAACAATTAACCATGTTGTATGGACACGCGATTTAGTTATTTGCGAAGGAACTCGAAAAGTGCATATAAGTATATTTTTACTTGTAGTGATTATTGATTGTGATGTGACACAGAGTTGATGGTGACGGCTGTGACGAGCACCAGTGTTTGTTATATAAATAGAACAAATTGTATAAGATTTTCTAGTAGTGGTTCGGAGTCTGGATTTGTGCCCGATGCATGGCAATAGGGTCACCACCATGGGACTCAAACGTAACTGGTGAAACGTGGGAGTGTTCTGCATTCCTCAGCCTACCTCTTCGGGGATTACAGGTGTGAAGTTACGTATAAATTATATAAGTATGTACGAGTACATATTTACTTATATCTACCAGTGTGTATTAGACGTTTCTTTACTATAACACAGGCTCTGACTACTCTGTGATCAGGTAGTCATCTATGGAGATATGCTTACGAAATAAAAACAATTAAAGCAGGACATGAAGGTTTTGGCAGTGACATACACTTTGGTTATAGTTAATTCGCTCAGTAATCATAATAGAAATCATAATTAAAATAATGCTAGGTATATGTATGATGTCACTATTTACTTACTACAGATAAAACAATATGTACAAGGTCAAACAGTAATAATACTTGCTTCCATTTCATGAGATTTGTATCAACGAAGTGCACACATACAGCCCCTAAATCGTCTGTCGTATTCATTGATCATTCTATCATTGTCTACGTTCGAAATTCGGATTTGAATTCCGAACAGTTCCACTAATTCAAACGGTTGCGTTACGTAATATCCTCTACATTTTGCGACTACCGCAACTTCTGGATAACTCGAATGAGGATGCAGTGATAAATAACAACAGAGAATCGAGAGGCGACCCGGGATAAATCGGACTTTAGTTATCCACTATTAGGTTTTTAGTTTCCTACCAGGTCCCTTATAAAGTCTCGGTAATATGGTATATTCAAATTACATAGATGAATGAAGATATTCGTTTAGTTTAAAACTGACGCGTTATTATACATCTGACCATTCGTAGTAAATATGTATAATCTATAGCCTAGCAACATATACAAACAATCTTCTGATACACCATTAACATTATATCATACAAATTAATTTGTAAATACTGTGGCTTTTGAATATGTAGGAAACACATTTAAATTTATCCCTACGTTGAAAAGTCAGCGCAAATAAATATTGTCTGTATGTTGCAAAGGTTCTGGTCATTTCGATCCCAATTGAAATAAATATAAGCCTCTACATTTGAACGCTCATAAATTGAAACGACTGTGTTGCTAACGAACGGATATATGGACATAAAGTTTCAGTTAAAAACTCTCCGGCAGTTAACTTTCATTGCCATAGTTCTACATTGATTCTACATTTTGAAATTTTCTGAATTAATTTAAAGTTCTAATATTTCCACTCATGCACGTCAATTAACTGCGTTTCTAAATATTGTCTTGTCTCTTTCACAAATAGTGTAGGTATTTAAATAGTATATTTTATATACATTGGATAATTCTCTGATTTGATTATCAAGTCAGAGAAATATCCAATGTATATGACATAATTATGTATATTCGCAAATATACATAATACCTAATACACCCTCTCAATATGAGGGGAGACCCGTATTCCAGCAGTGGAATTGTAAGGGGTTAAAAAAAAAATGTATATTCGCCAAAAAAATTCCATTTTTATCACAGGAATATACCTAATTAACCTGTTATTCGTTCTCATGTCAATACTGATCTATTAATTTGTCAGTTACACTAGAACATGAAGTGTATTAAGTCACTCTACAACACGTTTATTTGATTAGTCGTTTCACTGTTTACTTTGTTGGTGTAGATAAATGAATAACACAACAAATGTTTCAAGTTTAATCTACTTACTGGTAGCATTGAGAGTCGTTACCGAGTGCACGACTTTGTGAATGCACATTATTGTGATGAAAATTTGTCCGAACAACGAAAGCATCAGATACAGACATTTCCAAGATCTCCATACAAATCTGAAAACGGTACAGAAACAGAGAACATAAAAAATGAATCTTTTGAAATAAGAACACCGGAAGTATTATAAGACAATAATTTGTGCGTAATTTAAAAAGAAAACACTACTAAGATTACGGAAAATAGTAATTAAATCCTATGGTACCAAAACAGGAGAAAGAATAAAAGATATATCAGAAATAGAAACATCGTAAATACTATAGTAGCGGACATGAAAAAGAAAATATTTAAAAATAGAACATCAGAAACAGCGGGGGACATAAAATTTAAATAGTTCGCAGAATGACATAAACCATTAAACGAATTTGTATTATCACCGTCTTTAACCGTTGTTGGTATTTAACACACACCTTTTGCGTTATTTCAAATTGGTGTAATAATACCACGTACTAATTTGTTTCAGTCTCATGAACTTTGATGGTTTTAATGATAAAACAACATTGTACTTATTAACCACATCGTGGTTTTTTGATGTTTTTAATCAACAATTTTTAATTCTTTATTCATGTAATCTTACGATTATATACCTAATGTCTACGAAATATTTTGAATGCATGTCTATATTTTCAAGACATCAAGCACGTTTTAGCTCCCGCAAATATTTCGTACTATTTATTTTATATTTTTTATTTATTCCAGGCCGTTAATAAACAAAGAAAACTTTGAGCATTTCTTAATCTAAAAAAATAACGGCATCTACATACACAATATATATAGGTACATATATGCAGTCACATTTAGATAATCCTGTACTCATTTTAGGTTTGTCAAAATAATATCTAATAGTAAATTGGGCAAATAGAATATTCAAAAACCAGCTTGAGATGTAACAACATTGAGTCAACATAATTGGACCTAATCATATTATGAACCATAGAAGTTGTTTCCATATGTTCAGAAGTACGTACAAATAATGAGTATCTGTATTTTATATTATATTATAAACAACAAATACTAGTAATGATTTTCAAAGATAAGGGGTATAAAATACAAAATTCAACAAATCAAAATCTCCACAGAGCTGAAGATAATTTAACTTCGTGCCCCCCGGATTGAATGCCAAAGGATTTTTATTATCCTATCAAAATTTAAATGGAATTGGATCTTAATATTTTTGAATAACAAAGTCCTAAATACAACCTTGGAAATTATTGGATGAAATAGAGCCTCTGAATTTTGTCTTCATATTTATATGTTTTAATATTTCATTTTCGTTTGTATGTTTATATAAAAATATCCTAAGGCTATCAATATTAAATTTATATGAAATATGAATTATTTGAGTTATTACAGCGGTTGATGTTTCAGAATTCTGAAACGAATTATCTAACTATTAAATACTAAATTCTAACTATTGCATGGAATGAAAAACATTATCAGTGAAACATCGTAGTTCAGTTCCTGAACGAATTATAAACTGGACCTACGTGTTATAATAACTAGAGAATGCAAAATAAACACAGCAAAAATTTTACCGAGATGAACCCCAGCATACACAAGCTATAAAATTGTTGCCTGCGCCCATGAGACTAGTATAATACTATTTGACTAGATAATAAAAACTTTTGTATTTAGGATTGTTTATATAATCTGCTTTTATAACTATGTATCTAATAATTTTGTGTTTATTAATTTCTACATATATGTAGATATACATACATAATTATGTATGTGTTATATAGTATTTCATATGTACTCGTATGTATGTATGTATGTAACACTGGGTATACACACTAGGTTGACCTTAACAAGAAACTTTTCCACCAGCGGGCCTACTGGAAGATATTTCACTGTGGAATACGTACTGCCCTTATAGAACGGATCTTATCTATTTTTCTCTGCTATAGTACTCTATGTACATAAACAAAAATTAAAAAACGACGAAAAAAAAGAATAAAAACGACACAAAGCGTTAAATTATGAATAATAGTACGTACCTGACATCAGAAGCCTTGTTGCTGAACACGCCGTCGACGGGAATCAAAGAAAAAGCCTGTCCTATTATCAGCGTCGCTCGCAACGACGCTTGGAAGGTTGCTGGTTCCTTTGTGGATTTCAATTCCGTCACGTGGATCTTATTTTCTAAAGCCACAGATAAATGAGGTGAATAAATAAAATTTGAAGTAACCAACGATAAACTGTCTTCTGTCTTCGAATTAACAATTACCATTTGAAATACTACTAAATTAAAAAAAGTCAGGATTCTCAAATATAAGTATTCGTAATGTTTCTGTAGTTTATTTTCTGTTACATTTTTTGAAGACTCTACAATACCTGTTAGCGGTAAATATATCGTCTCTGAGTATTCCATTTTGGTTAATATATTTTACGTGTAAAAAAGGACGAACAATATTCGCCTCCGTGCCATCTATGAGAAGAGGTGTTTTAACTGAGACTAACAATGTGAAATCGTATTCGTGATTCTTATACTTAATTGGTAAAGAGAGGATTATAATAATGGAATATTCCACGTCAAAACGGAAATGGGAATTAGTGTAATAATTATAATTAACTTCTTTGTTTAAGATGAATTGTCTGGTTTAACTAAAAATAAAAAAAAATTGGTGTAACAAATTTCCTGTAATATTAATCCATACAAAACCCAACAGTGGTCCAACTGTAGCTTGCTTTGACATAAATAATTCAGTATTAGTTCGCTATGCGGTTACTTGGCGACGTACGTATGTATACAAAGTAATATAATTACTTACTTTTAAAAGGTATCCAGAAACTGGTGTTTTTATCACTTTCCTGTCCCATATCTTTGTTGGCAACTATCTGTATCACAGTCAAGTCGGTGCGCTTCACCACCAACATCGGCGCGATCGCTGTAGCTGTCAGTGTTAACTTGCTTATGTGACAGCTTTTAGAGTTCCGCACTACACTTGGCACAATATTGCGTAATATGTATTTACAAAGCGAATAAGAAATAAAAATTATATTTCGCCAGTATATCTATTAAAAGCTATGGATTAAATTAAAACATTTGGTGATAAAAAATGTAAATTAGTTGTCATGATGACAACATGACAGGACAACATGTCAGGACAAACATATCAGTACAACATGTCAGGACAACATGTCAGGACAACATGTCAGGACAACATGTCAGGACTACATGTCAGGACAATATGTCAGGACAACATGTCAGGACAACATGTCAGGACAACATGTCAGGACAACATGTCAGGACAACATGTCAGGACAACATGACATGTTAAAGAGAAAAACATTATATCGTTAAGTAACGTTAGAATTACATATCTATCAGGATAACGAATTACCATCATGCTATTACAGTACCGTTTTTAATCTAAGCGACGGGACCTTTAAATATATTATTAATTTATCAACCAATATTAAGTACATAATGTATACATGTCTCTTTTCCTCTGAGGAAAAGAGACTGGTAGACTGTAGGTGTTTTACCTGTCTTTTAAGCAACCCTCTGTTAATAACCCAGCTTAAAAACGTACAAAGCATTTCTCTATTAAATACACCGTACTGTTTTTATCGCTGAATATAGCATGTCAGTATTAGTTAGAGCACATTCCAAGGTCTCAGTCCACTCGCGATAGCCTTGCCTTTATATAAATAATGAATCATAAATCAAACTGACCTAACAAAATACCGTGAACATACGGATCCCACCTTGAAGAAATCAACAAACATCGTGATTCTATGAACAAGAAGTGAAAACACTAATGACAGGGTAGTAAGGCAGTCATTTACCTGTCTCTACACTTTTAGTATTGTAAAGGAAGCGTGGTTGTGCAAAGATCATTCATTATTCACGACGACGATTTTTTTTATATTTTGAAAACTAATTAATTAGTCTCGAAGTAACGAAAGTAATAGATGTCATCTGTTTTTTATTTGTTGGTCATTTTGATTTAAATTGTATTAATCGATTAATTAAAAATAAGACGTTTTGACCGGTATATGTATGTATGTATGTACCTATGTTCTTAAATTTTCCAACAAAGCAACGACTAAAAATTGAATTATCTGATAAATTAAAACTAAATCGTTTGAAATTGTTGTCGTTTAAAAATTTTCGATAAAGTATATAATAAAAATTCATTGTATTCGTCGCCAATTTATTTCATCTGAGAATATAACTCGCATTTATGGGCAATCTATTCCTACGAGATTTTATAACGATTGGTCTGACTCTCCGTCAGTTACAGTGTCTTCGAACTATGTTATGTCATGTATTCGCTGGCCAAATTTCTATTTCTTTATTACACAATGGTCAGACATAGTGTACATATATATTTTTATGCTGATTTTTCAAGTTTTTACTGAATCTTGCTGCAGTGTTGAACCTGACAAATCATATAACATTGATACTTCAGAGATTAATTCGACTAAGACAGTGTTCTGTACTAATTACGTCAAAACAAAATGAAATATGAAAGGCCGTTACGAAGTACAATTCAATATATTTACATGAACACATAACTTCCAATTTTAAATTCTTTTCAGAATCATAACACAACGTAGTTTTAAAAATATTACCGTAGTAATAATAACAATAATAAAGCCTTTTTATTTCTTGCTACATTAAACTAGTATACATTTACATATGTGTATGTACAACTATTTATCATTTGGCATTACCGTAGCAAACAGATGTAAATAAGGTTAATAAGACAAGTGTTAGTAAATTGACATAAACAAGGCGTAATTGGTAAACTTATATAATAATTATTATAAACTGAATAATATTGGTAAAATGAAAGTCGTTAAGGCTAAAAGTCGTCACGATCAAGTCGTAATAAACTGAACGTCGCGTGTGTATGACGATAACAGTTCGTGTCCTCACTATTGGAATCAGATTTTATCAACTATTGATTTTTATATTGACACTTAATTGTAAACGTGAATTCTACGTTAAGGGGTATTTAAAAATATCTACCGATTTTCTTTTTAATTTACAACAGCTATATTTATGTGACAACGACTAAAAACCTAATATGAATATAAAATTAACAATGACGGTGAATGGACATCTGAGTAAAAATATACACTTTCGTCACAAAAAGTAATGGCTGACTGTCTTTTTGATTAAACTTATCCGTGCACAGTATATTTTTCTTCACTCCACATCCGACCACCACACATAATGAAATGTTTCATTACTTCGTACTAGATAGTTCTAATGGTATTTTATAAACAAGCCTTTTTAATTATGTGTTTTTTATCATTATTTTAAAAACATTGGTGCATTATTAACACCGCTTTTATGATATGCTTAAAGATATGGTTTTCTATTATCAGTACTTCAGAGTGTAAACTGCCTCGTTGATGGGGTCGGGAACTATTGCGTTTTTCTAACTTAGATGTTTTAGTAGAAATTTCTAGAAGTTCTTTCTAAGGAGTCTCGATTTGTGCCTGGTCAATAGCAATAGTTTTACCCTCAATTTCATGGTGAAATAGACAAGTAACTATTGAAACATGGAAGTGTACTACACTCGTCTGCCTACCTCTTCGGGGATTAAAGATGTGTTGTTACTTTCATAGTGTTAGGTTCATTTCCTATATGTACATATATTATTTAGACTCTTGAAGTAGCTAAAGAGTACAGAGTAACAATTTAGAATTTATATTAATTAATTGTAAGATCTCAACTCTTTATCAAACTGAGTACTTTGCTCCGAATTACGTTCTGAAAACTAATCTGCGACTAATATTTATACATCGTCTTAATTTTCCCTTTAAATCGGTCAACAACAAAATTTATAATTCCGGTAATATGGAGAAATATGTAAGTATAAGCAGAAAATTTTTATCCCTTACTACAAAATATGTATATGCTTAAGAATTTTCGGTACCAAAATCTCTTACTGAAAATCGAGCAACGTGCTCATATCGTTCGGTTTTACGCCGCTATAAACTATTTTCCAACTCCAGGAAATATCAAACGTTCATCGTAAAAATTTTACACCCGACTGTGTAGAAGTCTGATATGATATCTTTGGATATAAAATAAAACAGTAGGAGAAAGTTCAGTCTGTTTGATGAGACAATGGACTTTTATTATGACATGACTCGAATAAAAGCTAATAGTTGCTTTTATATTCTGTAATAACAAATAACTAAACTGTATTCCTACACCCAAACGGTATTATTTCATATAGTTTATATCTTTATAATAGTGGTTTTAGTTACTATAATTAGTTTCATGAAAAATTGTGTTACCAATGTAATAGACGAATCGTGGGTGAATATACTACATGAATATACTACAATCTTCTGTTTACGATTCGGGCAATACAGACATGAAAAAAAAAATGGCGAAAAAAAATCTCCATTCCCAAATTAATCAAAATAGGAATTTACAACGCTGACATATCAGTATTTTTGGAGATGCTTGAAATATATCTGCTATTTTTCTACCGTGTAATATTTGAATACTGCTGAGAAATTAGTAAACCATTCTTGTTTCCATTTAAACCTTCTACTTCTGAATGCATAGTTACTCTTAAGTCAATCTTCAGTTTCAGTTGGAGTTTTTTTATACGTTTGCATCATGACAAAAAATAAAACTCAATATATGTATTTTTGTTAAACGAATGTCAGAAGCACCGACTAGTCTCGCGCAACAGTTCATAAAAATACTTAAAGGCTCATACAAATGCTAACAAAATGGCTTGCATGTTATATTTTGTTGAAATCAATTGCCGTTTTCGGTCAAAAACTTTATAATAACGATATTAAAACATCGTATGGAAACCTAAGCATAAGGAAAGTGATACCATTGCATGATTTATTTAGAAGAAGAATCCATAAAGATGATTTAGATTACAGAAGAAGTAAAAATATACGGCAAGAAAGCTACCATCAACGGCACGAGGTATGAATTAAGGTGTAAGTTATATGTTTGCTAAAAAGTTTACTGCCTCGTTGATCTAGTTAAATACTTCGTAGTAACTCGACTTCTGCATTTGTGCCAGGACTTATAACATTGCCCTATGTAAAGTTGTTTAATGCAAAGGCATTAATGCCCTGCTTAACCCTTCGGGGGAAGTTTAGGTGTGAATTTATATTATGCTATAAAGTCAAAGTGCATAAATATATGCAATTTAGAGGTGTAGCTGAATACAGTCTTTTTATTTATAAAACTTGTGCTGTTAGTGCTTTATTAACAGATAGAGTAAAAAATCAACATATCGATGCAATCAGGCGAGAATTGATCCATTCATCCAATCATTCAGTCATTAAGTATAATTGCGGGCGAAAATAAATCAAATAAAGATTGACGAAATATAGAAACGTGTTTGTTGAATTTATTTGATCTTTTTGGGATTTTTAAGCCAAAAAGGGCTAAAAGTTTAAGGTGGAAAAGAGCAGAAAAAATTTAGAGCCCCAACGGAAAAGTAAAAGAAAAACAGAATAAGACAAAGAGTAAGGTTTAATTTTACGGATGTGGCGGAAAAAATAACTAGGAGGCTGTTAATGATAATACAAATCCAACATTGTTTTTTTAGGATCCATATTATGATAATGTAAGAGAAACACGGTACGATCATTCGAATGACCAGTTTCGAGACGACAGATGGATAATGATAGACAATCGCGAAGGAAATACAATAAAAGTGAGAAATAAATGAAATATCAATGACTCGTATTGTATTAATAAAGACAAAATGTGATTTGAAAATGGTAAATTATTATTTAACGAACAAAAAAAAATATTTGAACCTAAAGTCCTCAGTTCATTTTTAAATAAGGCAAGTTCAATTTATAAGATAATAATATGCGTACATGATAATGATTTTCCAAAATTTGTCTATACGTATCTTTCTTGTGTTTTTTCATTCATCACCTATGTTTACTAATTTATCAGAAAATTTACTTTATTTCCAACTCTTACAAAACCATTTCTATTACGCCTTACAGGCACCTTTGGAGCTAATAAGCAACAGCATCCTTGTCGCTTTGTTTTTATTAATCTATTCATGGCATCGGGACTTTTAATTTCAATATGATACTTTGCCTTGCAATTTTAATAAACACTTGAAACTATAAAACGTTTGATCTTTCAACGATAAAAATGTTAATGAAGATGACAATTCAGTTTCAAAATATTCTTTTATAACAAACAATTCTATTATTTCTAACACTTTTGAAATCGGAGACCACATAGTTAATCCATAAGTTACCGCAAACCTAGTATGATATTTCTGAGTTTGGATATTTGAAACTACACTTACTTAGAGTAGGACAATCTGATATCGGTATAATTCTCGTAGATGCCACTAACGATATTCGCGATAAATCAAAATTGAATCCATTTCTTAATTAGATAAGTTCAGGCTTCGTCCCGAACGTTTGCAAAGTTTGTGTGATGCGCTGCTTGCCGCCAAAGTTTGGCTATGTCGGGGTTTAGGTAAGCATTGAGGATATAAGAAAGGGAGTATATTGATTGTTTAATTCAGTTTCTGAAAGGGTTTACATTATAAAATCATGATGCTCAAGGATATACCAAAAGGTTTTAATTTTTATAATAAAGAAGTATACTGACTTGACATCAATAGTATAAGATTAATTTCGTTGGCAATACGATTATTTGAATATTTATTCTATGTGGTATATGAGGATGGTGAATTCTATATCAGCAAGTAATTCATTTTCTTATAGCTATGTTTTATTCTTGTCTTATATTCTCTTGCTACTCATCATTACATTTTACTTTCCATTAATAAGGGCATAAAGGGCCCAAATAACAAAGGACTTAACTATATCAGGTTCAACAAACTGTTAAATGGGATTTCGACCGTTCTATTCGAGTGATTACGTCTCTATGATTGTGGTCCCTGAAGTAAATAGATGCCAACAATAATAGAATAACTAAGTAGTACGCCCTGTGGTTTAATTACCTGTGGGTTAATTAAACAAAGGATTATGTTGAACACTGTTTTTCGAAATCTCGTGTAGATTCGTAATGAATCATCAACATTATCATGGTCTCAGCCCGACTACTTCACTGTTGGGCTTAGGCGAACGTTAATGGGCGGCATAAGTCCCTAGCCTCACCTTATTGCGTTCAGGCTCTGGCTTCAGCTTTTCGCATGTTGTCATTCAGTCTAACCGGACTCTGCCCTATACTACGTTTGCTGACCCGTGGTTTCCACTCCTGAATATTAAAAAATATTCAGAGGTCCTTTGCCATTCACACAGATCACCAAAATGTTGGACTTAGTAACAAAAATTGGATATCATTCATTTAATTAACTCATTAAATTTTAATATAGAATTTGCGTAATTCACCAGATTGTAGTAGGTACTCGTTGGCTTGCGTTAAACCCCTGTTTATTGTTTTGCTTTAGATTGTTATCAATTCACACAAAAGCGTTATTGATGGTCGCATATAAATTTATCTGTTGTATCTATTAATTACGCTGTTACTAGAAAACAACAGTCATTTAGCCGTGTTTTAATCGAACGACTAATTTATATTATTCGTGCTGCAAGTGGAAATTAAAAACACATCCATTTGTAACATTATTTTTTATTTTTCAATATCAAAATTCCGAACATGTTTCATAAAAGTTTTGTTTTTAAATGAGAATCTGCAGACGATATTAAAATCTAAACATGTATTTCGCAAAATAATGTAAAAAATTCAATAGTCCAAGTTCGTCTAGATTTATTTAATAGAATCTTTTTGCGAGTTTGATACATAGGTACTCGATCGTCACTTCAATCAAATATGGTGTGGGGCATCAGACAGAGTTTACATATAGTCAATTTTGGAAAGTGGAACCTACAGGATACCGTTTTCTCCAATCGATAGAAACATCATTAAAGTCACCGAATCTTTGATAGTTCGCCTATTTGACAAGAGTTTCCTTTCAGAATAATATTGGCTAAGATCGTAGGTATCTACGCTAGCGAAATGTGAGTTGGTATATTTTGCACATTTTAGAAAACATTGTGGAGAACTCTAAAGGTGCAGCTTTTCGTCACAATTTTTATTGAAAAAGGTGCGACTTTGGATTTGAAATTAGGACACCCTGAATGCAAGACTGAAAAGTATTCAGTCTGAAACAGACTCTTAAACCACTGGGCTGTAAATGTATGGTGATGCCCAAGATCATTTATTGCTAACAGTCGAATAAGGGCATCCCCTCTGACTTGCCAGAATATTTACATATGCCGATTCGATATACATATGTACTCGTATATACTAGCCTCTCTTGTGTAGCTAATAAGTTGATGAGATTTCATTCTACTTTAGCTACTGATCAGTCTTAAACTATTATCGCTGTTTGAAAATTGACTACGCACATATTTGTAATCACCATGTACATAGAAAGTGTAACGATGGATACCAGATAATTTTTCATATTACAATTCTTAAATAACAACATCTCATTATGTGACTTAGCTATACCTACGTAATGATTTTAATATTAAACAATTGTTACTTTGATCTTGCTCTATTTCACAATGAAAAATAACATCGTAAAATGGGAAAATTCATTTAATTCATCACATTTCTCTCAGAACTCAAATTAGACATTAGTCAGGTCTTGATTTCATTCATCGCGAGGAATCTTGAAAACGTGATATTGGACAAATTGTCGCGTCCCGACGACAGGCTTGATTAATAGTTATCTAAGATCTTTCATAAGTTTTCTTACTCAAAAATAGGTATTTTTTAATATTGTCAGATTTATTCTATCTTATTGTGGATCACTTTATGATATATTAGTATTTATTATACCTACATAGTCACTTCATGTGTCAAATGCCATTTCTATTAAGTAACTAATAATTTGAATTTGAATTTGAATTGAACTGTTACGTTGTTTAAAAAATAAATTATATAATATATTTTATTCATCAATAATTATTATTGACCAACAGCGAATGTAATGATACGTGAAAATTTGGCAGTCAACTCAGATGATGTAGAAAGTAGTCATTAATTTAGGAGTGAATCGTCTTTTAAGCATAGCTAGTATATCTTTGGTTGCA
>DWDT01001486.1:0-15776 GCA_018245595.1 Microceris scylla | reverse complement strand
GGGAGCTGGGAGCTACGCGCTAGGCCGCTAGGGGCCGCTAGGGGAGGAGTACCGTGAGCGTCCGTCGCACGCAGCGCGCCGCCAGCCGCCGCGCCCGCCACTACACCTCGGTCTCCAGCACCGGCCGAGGCTGCCAACAACATCTCTCTACGACGCGCGGCTCGCCCCATTCGACACCGTCCTACATGCGTCACCCACACCCTGCCTTTACAACCGCTCGGAGAGATATGGGGCTTCGCGTACCACTCTGACTAAAACTCAAAGTGCCACTCCATAAAATATGATACGCTACATAAGAACATTTTCCCTCCCCTCATAGACTTATATCTTGCCATGTTATCTCAAATACGCGACGACCTCGAAATGACAATTACTTTCCAGTTACAAAGGAAGTTTACCTCAACAAATTGAAGATTACTAAACAGAAATGTAATACCCAAAACTGTAATGAACGATCTCTTGCTATTTATTGTTCCAAATTATTAACTGTATAATCGACATTGAATATATAACATGACATGTTCATCTCGTATTATTTGTTTGGTCTATCTGCCCCAATTTTGTACCAAATGTTAACACTATACATCCCCCACTCTGTCTTGTATATACATACATATTTCATGGAAAGCTAACAATAGCGGCACTTTTTTATCCTTTCTGAATAATTCATTGTACGGTCGCGCAACGTTTCGACTGAAGCCGTGAAACAGAATCGAGACAGTTTATTAGGATTCTACCATAATGAATGGACAATGTACCATTTATTGTAAGTTACTATTGAAATTATACCAATATCTGAATATGTATTTTATAAAAAATAATATAAATGTCAGACCACGCCTTTATTTATAAGCACTTGGCGTAACATGGGAGTAATAATTATATATTTGACTACGATTCTGGATCACATTAAGCTCCAGCTATGTCTTACCGTCTCTATCTCGCGAAGTACATCTTACGTTTCGACTCTCTGACGTCATCAGTATAATTGAACTTTTTTGTACAATTTAAGAACCATAGTTAGAATTTACATAATTAATTTATGACAATGAAAATATTATTCCAATGAATTTCTATATTAACTAAAAAAATGTAAGTATCATGGTTTCATATAGATACTGAGTTTTTATAATAAAAATAAATAAATCAACGGTATTGATGAAATAAAATTGAATAAAAGTGGAAAGTGCTGCGGTGCTTACAAATATAGTATAAAAGTTGTGTTTTAAAACTCAGCATACAATTATGCGTATGGCATAAGTTCTATGCACGCGACGTATAACTCCGATATGACAGAATGCAAAATTGTAACATAAGAATATTATAATGTCATTAAATTAAAATTAAGACTTCATCTATTTTTTGATGACGTCATAACAATCCAACCCGGAAGATGTACTAAATAAAATTGTCGTCAATTATTTATTTGGACAAAAACATTCAAAAGATTCTTTAAATCCCCATATCTGTCCTAGCTACAAGCAGGCCAACACGAAAAGAGACCCTTTGTAACTCTACACATAGTAATAAACATTGTAAAGAATCGATGTTCGTACATGGTGGGGTCGGGGGTTTAGTGTGTGACCTATCTCATGGATAACTAGGTATTAGCGGGCCGAGTCGCCGTCTGTCCGTCTGTGGGTCACTGATTGTATGAGAAACTACTGACTGAATGACTGACTGACTTGAACCGGCTTTTCACAGTTTAATAATATCTTTTATTCAATCAAATCAGGAACATCACAGAGTATAAGTTTAATAACAGCTAGCATATGGAAGAATCAAGATATAATACGACGTTTGGGGGTGAACGAGCGTTTAGTTGAAAACCACCGCGAGGCCGCGGCCAAGAGCGAGTAAAAAATTAAAGAAACGTAACGTGTGTCTGGTGTGAGGCATGTATGCGGCCGTCGGGCCCGTGTCGCGTGATAGAAATATGACTCGGAAGTGCCAACCGAACTGAAAAACGAAACCAAAACAGTAAATAAAAAAAATAATGAGGAAAATAAAAATTAAAAGGGGGGGAATCGAATCGAGGCCTTAGCTACCCTGAAGATAGACAGTTGACTACACTACGCCTACACAACGCAGGGTGATGGACAACTGCGATGCTGGGAGCTGACCAGGGCGAACTACTACAACACCCTCGCAGTTTAACACCTAAAATACAACAATATTCTCTAGACCTCTTGGACGCGATTATTTTATATAGATATCATTTAGAGTAATTTATATTTATCGGTAATATAATTTAATCTAAGTTCAGTCCAAATTCCATATGCCTCTATGGTGGTGGCTCGCGGTTTTAAACTCGGTTTTATAATTTAGTAAAAATGTTGCTTAACAGTCTACCATGCCATGTTAGTTTGTTTGCTGATCATCTGGTTTCGGAAGACCATAGGGAAAAAAACAGTTGCCTAAGAGTTTCGGCGCGTTTCCGATGTACAATTGTGAAAACATAATAATCGATGGCACATATCATGAACAATATATACATTACAATAAGTGAACATTCGACGTACGATATTTGCACAATTGTAACACGTGTGTTCACACGTAAAAGTTAACAAGCTAAACAATATCACTTTTAATCGGTTATATTTTAAATAACAATCGTTATGTGTTACTTGTTAATATTCTTCTACACATGATACTCACCGAGAACGTCAGCAACGTGTGTGGTGGTGACCAACTATATACAGATACATATACGGACACTACAACAAGCCTAACATAATACGCAAAATAACACAATGAAGGCATCTTTCCAACGGCAAGGCAAGCCTTAACTACAGACACATCAACATCCTTCGTGGCCCAGTTTGACGCTTGTACCCACCTGACTGACAAACACCCCGACATAGCACGGCTAGGGGACTCACAACATTCACAAACATAAAACGGAAACAAAAAATTAAAATAAACAAAAACCAAACGGGAAAACAAACAGATAACATTGACATTACAACGGCAAAGGAAAAAAAGACAGGTTCGACCAAGAACGGTTAAACTTTTAAAAAATGTTAGTAGGTAGGTACGGTGAGCACTCACGGCATGCTCTCTACAAGTAATGTGTATAAACATTTCTTTCTCCTTGTTTTTTAATATACATATCGTTCAAGAAAAATCCACTCCACACTCAAATAAATTAACGTTCCAACAGCAGTAACTGAACACAATTCGATACGGAAAAATAAAAATATAAACATTGAAAATAATTAAAACATCGGGAAAACATACGAAACGAACAAATAGTTACTGCTAATTTGATATCGGTAACGCGTGTTAGTGGTACGCCGCGCGGCCGCGCGCGCACTGCACACTGAGCTTGGGTTGCTTTGGATCAGTAGCGAGGATGTATCGGGTTTGGCGTATCACAAGCAAAAAAACTCACTATTGTTGAAAAATTAAAACAAAAATAAAATTAAAACAGACAAATCATAATTAAAGTAAAAAGAAAATCAAACAGTCAGTATGACTAAATAAAAGATAGAGACAGTGAAGAGATAGTCATATTTATACCGCGTTTGTTGTTTCATGTAGTGTAGATATTTATAAAAATAATCATCTATTGGGAATATATAGTCATAGTAACTGTTTGGGTGGGGGTAAGGGGGGGTACATAATATTGGGGACAAGTAACATCGTCACAGCCTACATAAATCGCATGCCAATAGGGTAGTGGTACAGGGTGGGGTACAGTCAACTCAGGTATTCAAATTATAACAGAATTAAAAATTATAATAAAATAATATTGGAAAGCGTCAGACTGTATATTCCGTACTGCGGAGCATGCATGGCCGTTACTCGCGATGTTTATGCTATCTAGTGTACTCTAACTGGGTTGCAGTCCGGTTCCATGGCACTGACAGAGAAATAAATCGAAAATAAGTATGACAGCGAGAGTTGTTCCAGGACTAGGAAGTACATGGAAGATTTAAAAGAATTCTGAAATTGAAGATTAGGACGATAGAACTTAGTGAATGTCATGAAACCGGACACCAGAGAATTAATAAGTTTTAGAAAAAAAAATATCTAATACAACTTTGTTCGGTTGCTGATTTTGTTCTTTTTTTTTTAATTTTTCATCATTGGCAAAGATAGAACCAATTAGCCGATTTCAAAATGAGAAACCGAACAATATTTTGTTTTCATTTTTAATCTACGTTAATCATGGGCCAAAATAATATAGCGTCACTACGGTTATTACATCTGTAAAGTGTTTCTCTGTGTAGGTATAGAAATAATTGCTATAGAATAAGAACAGAAGTATAGGAGAATAAAGAGAACTCATGAAAAGGAAAACCAAAAGTTCGAAATGAAAAAGAAAAAAACTACGAAAAAAAATTAAATAAACAAAAAATCATAAATAATATATATAAAAGTCGTTTTGAAAGTTTGAATTCATTATCGCAAAAATTACATGTGTCGTTATTTTAAATAATTATATAATATTCAAATTTCGAACTGTGAATAATCCGGCTTACTGTACCAATAAATCAAATGTGTAATAAAATGAATCAGCGTAATATCTATGACGACATTATCTATATATGGATGCATAGTATATTGAAAATGGTGGTTATATTCGACTTGTATGCAAAAATAGTAAAAGTATATGTAAATGGACAATAATATCGTTAACTTAGCGTTAGGATGCCCAAGGTATCCGCAGTGTTGACCTGTTGACTTTGCAGTATATAAGTTTTATATAACTCTGTAAACTTAAAAAAACGTATCCCTCTTTCGCTTTTAGCACGAACACATAGGTATCTGCCACTCCTATTTCATTTATTCCAAACTCTTTTGATTATACTGAAATTCCATATATTTTATATATCACGGTTGTTTCTGTACTAAATTTTATGAAGACCGCCATAATACTATTAATACATTTCACTCTTGTTACGGCTGAAAGTCATATTAAAATTTATTACAGAAACATTTATATCACCTAATCAGGTCGTAGTTGTCATCATGTTCATTGATTTAAAAAGTAATCAGTCTTTTAAATCACAGCCAATAGAAAACCATGATGTCATCTATGACGTAAATAATGACGGTCGAATGCAAAAATCATACTTTCATAGCCATATTATGATCTTTTAATGAATTGTCATAATAGTTTATTGAAATGTCATATATAAAGGGTTTTGGCCGTTTTTGCATGTAACCGTCAAGTTTATTTCTGTGAATAATAATAGGCCGCATCATTTAAAATATTCATTTTAACAAGTTAAGAATTTTTGTCTATAATTATTCACAGAAAAATTTAGTTCAAATCTGGGAGAATAAATATAAATAATTGCTTTTTATAATTAGTTCTCAGATTGGAACAAATAATAAAATACCCCGGATATGATTTGATAATAAAATATCACCAAATATTAATTACATTAATAGCCCCACATATATTCACACTCATAGTATTCTATCATATTGTATGCCAATATATAACTTCATGTCATACAATATGAATATCCACCCCGATTTAATTTAACTGAGATTTCGGTTCTCTTTCTAGTTTTACTCAAATGAAATTTATTTAGATTACGTAGTTAAATTAAGTTTACCGTCGGACGAATAAGCGCAGAACTAAAGGCAGTAGTTTCATATTAAATATAAGAACTACTGTTACCTAACTGTTATTGTGGCTTCTGTTAATTGTTTATCTTTTGTCATACAGCTGTGTCATTTTGTTATGCAGCATTTTTTGTGGCCACTATTTTTTACTTTGTCCCGAGTAGAATAGTTTTAATAAAAATTAGATAACTCGTTCATCCTAATTATCTTATCTCATTTACTTATACAACATATAATAAAAAATCCTCCCTCCTATCTAAAATATATCCTTACTCTCTGTATTTCGCCATTTCCTACGTAGCACAATGTTATTCATCCGACGGTACGTAACTATACCCCTTTCACCTTTTCTCCCCCAAACCCATCTTCCCAATCACACTAATACGAATAATCTTATTCGCCCGACGGCATTTCACCCCTGTTTATCCCCCCTTTCACCTCTTCCCAAGCCTCAACCCCCCGGCTATCCAGCGACAGTGCGTACCTGTGTCTGCAGGCGGGTAAGCCCCCGAATCCAAAGGATCTGTCCCGCGCGGGGCTTCTTGTCCAGGTCCGCGTCGTAGTCCGGCCCCGGCTGGATCGTCTCCGGGTCCGGTTGGCCCCTGCCCCACCTGCGGGGCGTATACGTTTGAGAGTGCGTGCACACTTTAGTTTCTTAACGACTGATCAAAATAATGTAACCTAAAGGTCAATAGTATCATGGAAAAATGTTGAAATTGTTGATGAGGTTAGATGAGGCTAGTATTTTTAAACGGTGGCCTTGAAAATCAGTGATAGTCGTTCGGAATCAGCGATGCAGCCAACTGCATTTGAAAAATAATGTAGCACGTTTTCAGGGAAGGACTAAACGTGCAACTTCGTAATATAATACCAACAATTTTAATACGTACAGGAGTTCCGTCACAAGTATAGTAATTGCCTTCAAGCCGGCGGCTGAAGGAAATTCTGCAGTGGTAGGTAGTACTTTTGTAGTTTTGAGGATACCATAAAGTGCATTATAAGAACGTGACAAAATTTGGTGATAAATTAAACATTAAATCAATTTAAAACAAATTATTGACTAGTATCATCACAATTTGACCGTACACATTGGACGTCTCCTGCTTCGGAATGTTCTCATTAGAGCCACGGTCTGGCATTCTAGCCAAGACCTGATTGGTAGACTTTACACGCTTTAAAGAACATTGTGGAGAACCCTAAGGTGTGCACAGTTTTTTTAATTAAACCCTTCAGCTGAAAAACTGTTTTTATTGCTTAATTTGTTGGCTATACTCACATTCTATCCACTTTTACCGTACGAGATTCATCTTGATCCCTTATGACAACACTCGTGGCGTTTTTCGCCGTAAATCCTGGGAAAGGCAGGGGATTTGGGGGACTGGGGCCGCGGCAACATCTTGCGGGAGGAGGCGACGGTTAAATACCTCGGGGATATTAGGTAGGCGAAGGACAACTACACAACCTTATTACGATTTTCACTATTTTACTACGAATAAAATATTTATTGTATCAGAAGGTATGAGTACTTGAACAGCAAGAGTGAACCTTGGCTTGAATTCAATTATGTCTAACTATTAGACGCGACATTTTATTGTCTGTTGTATTATGCTACGCTATATTGGTAGCTATATATCATAAATATCAGTGGCCAACTTGGTACATTCGTTGTTACTCCAAATCATACATCCTTAGCGATTCGTTGGCACCAAAGCACCATCCTTTATATATCCACAAAAGGCCGTTTGGTGAAGCATGGCCCATGTAACCTACGTGTATATGAACTCAGAGGTTAACTAAACGTGTGGTGACTTACGACAACTTCTTGGGAATCTTTCTCGTGGGCACGGTGGTGACGAGCTGGCCCCACACCAGCGTGCCGGCGCCAAAGAACAAGCACCACAGCCACTGGTCTATCGACAAGGCCGCCGTGCTGAATGCCATTCCGCCGAACTGAATAATTATCACCTGGAAACCCAGCGTCCGTCCTTCGTAACACCATATATCTTCAAATATTTGGACATTTATTAAGAACATTCTAAAAAATGATATCAAGATAGAATTGTTTAGTAACCTTATAATCAATATCAACCTGTCTCAGTCTCAGTTGGACTTGGCTAAAGTGATGTATCTGTACCAAATTAGTAAACAAAATTAGATTAAATATGGTATGTACTTTAATACTAACGGTATTGAAGACAAACTAGAAGAGAAGTTATAATATAATCAAAGGCCGAGGAAATCCTTTAAGGTTTATTAGATGTGCTTAAAACAGCCAACTACTATTTATGTACGTCATTTGGAATCCACTGGTGCATCGCATATGACACGCATGGCCGGATATTACCTGAGATAAAGCAGTGCCGATCCATATGGAGTAGAAGATGGGGTTGGTGAATAACCCCTGGAACACATTTCGCTGGCCGTGTATTTTGCGCGCGTTGATCTCGTTGAAGAGGGTCATCATGACGAACGTGTTGAAAATGATGGTGAAATGCTGGGTGGGCTCCGCGTTTAGCGGCTGCCCGCGACCGGAGGGGATGTTTAGGAGACGGTCGCCTGGGGAAACAACGTGATTTGAACATTTAAGATTTACATTATTTGATCTGATAGCAAGTGGTCACCGTGGTAACCTGGCTACCGATGTATTATCTCGCCTTGAAGGAGCTTTATACCAATACGTTTGAAGATCTCCATGTCACAGTGTACCTGCAACACTTCCAACGGAAGCTCATTCCGTACTCCTGACTTGGACTTCTTGCAATGAATTTTAATTGCCTTTGTATAAGATTTTTGTTACATTACTGACTTATGTGGCAGTAAAACTGCAGAAGTTATTGGGATCCTCAACTGCGTACTAGTGTCGTAAATAAATTAGTATTACCTAAATACATAAAAGGATCAGTAATAAAATACCACAAAAGCAGCCAATTTTCGACAGCGACTTACGTACCGACAAATAACAGCGTGAAGATAATGAAGAGTTGGTAGATGGCTTGGCCGAGGATATTCTTCATCATGGTGCGACTGATCAGTGGCTTGGTGCGGCCGTAGGGTTTGCGCTGCAGCAGGTCCGGGGTGGGCATTTCGGTAGCTAACGCGAGGGACGCCAGAGTGTCCATTATCAAGTTTACCCATAACATTTGAACCGCCTGCGACCAAACAAAACCAACATGTTATTACCAGTTATCAGTGTTTTATACTCAATCACGGTATGCGGCCAAAAATATTTTGTTTGCTAAACTTGCAGGCCCCCTAGAGAATAAGCCATAGTCTTACTATACAGTTCATTCACCCATGCCTGATTCAAGTATCTATCTAAGTCCCAGCAGTTCTCGTTTTTACTTAAGTTCCAGCAGTCTACAAATTTTAGTGTAAATTACAACTCTTAGCGAAGTATACATAAAGTATATTTTCTATTAGTATCATAAACAACGCAGACGGAGTCATCATTAGCAGCTAGTGTGATATAAAATTAATAATAGTTTCATGAGCTCGAGGCTTGGAGAGGTCGTGGAGGTGGGTAACCTTGAGCGGGCTGTCCTGGATGGCGCAGGCGCCGATGAAGGCCACGATGACGGCCACCACGTTGACGGTGAGCTGGAACTGTAGGAACTTGGCGATGGAGTCGTACACGTTGCGGCCCCACATCACCGCCTTCACGATCGACGAGAAGTTGTCGTCCGTGAGGATGATGTCCGACGCTTCCTTGGCCACGTCTGTGCCGGCGATGCCCTGTCACATCACCACAGACTTTTAATCGATTATAACAAAGATAACATTACGTCTACAGTCCTCGAAGGGGTAAGCAGAATGCAGCACACTTCCACGACTTACATGTGCTGTTATACGTATCATCATGTAATAGCGGTAGAGCCTAATTTTAAACGATAAAATATTTTTTTATTAATAAATTGCTTTTTTAAATAATATTTTAAAGTTAAGATAAAGTTGATAATATATTTGTATAAATTAAGGGCGGCTTCTTTTTTATAATACGTTACGTCGTTAGTACGGACATCAAATTTTTTTATTTGCATCATTTTGAATATAGTCTAGGATTCATAAAAAAAAATCCAATATAACTAGGGCAGAGACCATGATCTACTTAACCAGTACAAAATCCACGAAACGAGGTTGGTGCGTTCGGCACTAGTTTACGTCATCTCGAAGGACTCCCGGAGCCAGTAAGTGCAGGGAGGCAATGAATTGTTTAAGGAGTCACGATCCTTACCAATGGGGAAAGATTAGAGAAAGAAAAGAGTCATGACAGGTGTGATGAGACGCACCATGGCGAAGCCAACGTCGGCCTTCTTGAGTGCGGGCCCGTCGTTGGTGCCGTCGCCCGTGACGGCCACCACCTCGCGCGTGTCGAAGGCCTTGGACTCGATCATGCCCTTCACCAGCGTGTACTTGTCGGTGGGCGACGAGCGAGCCAGCACGCGCAGCTTCGGCCACACCTTGTCGATCAGGTTCTGCTGCACCTGCCGACCACACACAAACGTCAACACCCCGCTCGGTCTCATTAAGGACCTAGTCCAAAAGTATGTTTATATTCTAGTGTTGCTCGAATAAGAATATAAAAGCGTACTTCGCCATTGGCATCTCGGATCCGCCTGTTGAACTCCTTGCCTTCGAGGATGAGGAAGTCGTCGGTGGGCTTGAGGATGCCGCACTTGATCGCGATGGACCTTGCCGTGTTCACGTTGTCGCCGGTCACCATGCGCACCGTGATGCCCGCCTTCTGGCACTTTCTGATCGCTTCTGGCACCTGCGAATGGTGGTGGTTGACGGATGCAAAACGTCATAGACTAACTTGTAATATAAAAATATATACACATTAAACGTTCTTATTGTTTGGGTATTGCTAAAGATGATATTAAGGTATGGTAACAACAGCTGAAATTCTAAATTACAGAATTCAATTTCAACAATTTGAAGCAAAAATCAATACACAACATATATTATTAATATATTGTAGTTGTTATAGCAAGTTCCACGACAGATGGCGACACTTGCAGTACAAGAATCAATGTATCTTAAAAAAAATTAAACGCACCGGGACTAGACGATTTTTAGACCTGAAATACATTATATAAACGTAGTCAAACAATAGAGTAGTTTATTGAGGTTCTACTTCTCGTACTACTTTCGTTCAACCGTAAAAATTGTAGGAGTTACGGTTCAAGTTCGACCATCAGTTTAAACAACTACTTATATGCAGGTGGAAATGTCGAAATTCCAACCCACCTCTGGCCTGACAGGGTCCTCGATGCCGACGACGCAGAGGCAGGTCAGGTTGTTAACGATGTTGTCCTCGTCGTCCCAGTTCGGTTCTTGGTCTATATGCACCTGCAGAACATGTGGAGTATGTGTTAGTAGGTGAATATGCGTCCATGGTGGCTTAATCCTGTACCTCGACGTGCAACTGTTTCTGGACAGTTGCATCGAATGTAAGCATTGCTGTTTAGCAGTATAAATTAGTGCAGCACGCACCTACTCATATATCCAGGATTTATCAACGTTTTATCTTTGATAACGCCTTTCACTACCTTAACATTAGGTATTTAAAGAACGGAGTCTGGGTCACAGTCAAATTCTTTATAAAAATATTTTACTACATTCAGATGTTGAAATATTAGTGAAGGTCACATACCTGGTTAATCTCTGCCTTGCCGGGCACAAAGTCCCGGTAGGCCACGGAGATGGTTCTGAGCCCGTCGCACGCCATCGGCTCGATAACCTGCCTCACCAGCCGCTCCTGCATATCTCGTGTAAACTTCTCCAGGCGACCTTCGTGTCCGTATATGAATGCACATCTGAGAAAAGCGCGATGTCGGCGGAATGTTACATGACTTCTCTATGAGTGATAAATATCAATGGTGGTCCTATCCGAAAGGTAAATACGTCTGAAGTTACTTCAATAGGTTAATTTAATTCGAATTTTCATCTTGCTCTAGGTTATGATTTTGACGGCAAGAGATAAAAAAAAATTATTGACAAAAATTTAAAACATCACAAATCATGTCAGTTTCCATTACATATTATGTGAACTTATAATGTACAGTTTTTATTGCGAAAGGCGAGTTACTTTTTGAGAACGATCTCGGAGGCGCCCTTGGTGTAGAGGCGGTAGCCGCCCTTGTAGGGGATGACGGTGGACATGCTCTTGCGCACGGAGTTGAAGGTGTAGACGCGCGTGAAGGACTCCTCGGGGTGGCGCTCGCGCACCGCCTCGTAGCTCTGGCCCAGCGCCACCACGAAGCCCAGCAGCGCGCACTCCGTCTTGTTGCCCACCTGCATGGGCGGGCCCGTCGGCTCCTGCGACGGCTGCGGGGACACGCCAATACTATTGTAATAAATATACCTTCCCATTTGCTCGCCCTACTGTAAAGTACCGCGTAAGTAGCTACGAGGATGAGTACAAATAGATAAATTATGAAAACGAGTAACGATTGACCAAAGCGAGTGGAACATTTAGTTATTATATATTTAGCTAAAACATCATTTACTTATGTATGTAATTGATTGAGCATCAATACTGCAAATAAGAATTGTGGGGAAATATAATTGTGGGAACAATACCGTTGTAATTAATAGTTTAAAAGCATAATATAAATATATTAATACATTACTAATACCTTATATTATTAATAATAAGTTATGGCAATTATGCGAACAATATTATTATTAATCATTATCGTTCTATTCTCAGACACGTGTCTCGTCTCAAAATGGAAGGAACAAAAGCCATAATTGCTATACCAAAATCACCAATACTAATACCTAATACTTCTACACATATAATTGATAATAAACCAACCATAATCCTCGAAGTGAAAGCGCTGTTGACCGATATGCCCTCGATCATGGTTTCGGCGACCTCCTGTGGTATGTCGCGGTAGTTGGGTGTGACCTTGCACAGCTTCTCGCAGATGTACGACTGCACGACCGTCATGCGGTTGGTAGTGAGCGTGCCCGTCTTGTCCGAGCAGATGGCGGTCGCGTTGCCCATCGTCTCGCACGCGTCCAGGTGCCGCACTAGATTGTTGTCTTTCATCATTTTCTGCGGGTACACGGACAAAGAATAGATGTTTTATATATAGATTTTCCACTTCATATAAAATATCGAAACATTCACAATAATATTATATCATCATCCTCCATCACTCAGATCTTAACCTATTTAGTCAAGAGCCTTGATTGATAATTGGAAGACTTAACTTTCTTCGTAATCTTATTTAATGCAACCTAACTTAAAAAGTCTCATGTTCTAGCTTCAACACAAACGAATACCTTTAACATCGGAGACGTTATTAAAAATGTTCAACTTAAAACCGAATGTACATATAGGGAAAATGGTAGCGACGCCGTTCTTTTCATACCTTAACGGAATAAGCGAGCGAGAGAGTGACGGCGAGAGGTAGACCTTCGGGGACGGCTACTACGAGCACAGTGACACCGATGATGAGATGCTTGACCAGGTTGTTGATGTACGTCGCCTTCCAGTGCTTCTCGTTTATGTAGAACGTCTGCACGCAGAACTGGATGACGAGGATGATGACCGTCAGCACGGCTATCGTCGAACCAGCGTAACCGATCTTTAAAAAGAAATTTTATTACTGTTATTAAATCAACACACCAGGTCCATTATGGGATAAGCAGAGATTATTTAGTTCCAAGTACCACCATCCTTACAGATTTGCCTTATGTGTTCTTTATCATATTTAATTTAAAAGGACAATAGTACCATTTCATTTTACAAACCCATAATTAAATTACATATCTCTCTCTCTCAAATCGGTCCCTCATTACTGAGGATTACATATATACTGCCTGGGGTCCTCGCTTTGAGTTTAGAGCTAATGATCAGACTTCGGATAGACCTGGAGGTGGTTAGATCGTTCTGAAAACTACATTTGAGTAAATACTAAAAATATTCAACCTAATACAAAAACAACAATTACTATTTTTTCTCTCTACGTATCCACTAAAATACTATTGCAGTGAACAAATAAATACATAAATAACAATGTTATGGTACGCACTAGGTTGGCCATAGCAATCGACTTCTCCAACAGCGGGCCCACTGGAAGACATTTCAGTGTGGAATAAGTAGTACCCTTGTACAACCGATCTAGTATAGATTCCTTTCTCATTATTGCGTATATAAAATATATAACAAAAGTCCGTCGTCTACCTGTATAGCTAACTTGGTCAGTTTGGCCTGCAACACGGACTTCTCCTTCTTGTGGCTGGACTCTGCGGGCGGCTTGTCGGCGGGCGGCGCGGGCACGTGGTTGTCGTCGGGCCGCGCGTGGTTCGCGCCGTGGCTGTTCCGCGACGACGGCACGTCGTCCTCACCTAGCGCCACCGATACACCACACTTACTCACGCGTCGCTAGCGCGCATTGCCGCTGTCGTTTGGTACTTTCGATCATTACTGTCTATCTATATACATATGTATGTGTAACACATCCACCGGTATAGTAAAGTTCTTGAGAGCTATTAAGATGCTAGGTCCGGAAATTGAAATATTGAAATATATCGTTCACTAAACCGACCGCGTCGGTTTTGTCTCTAAAACTTGTTTTCTTGGAAAGTACACATATAAGAGTATTCGATTGCACGATGCTTTTAATTAATGGCGATATACGCTTTAGAAAAATCTCGCATTTTCCAAAAGATTGTCACTTATTTTTAATTTAACAAGTTATGTTTTCCTTTCCTTGCACCCTGTACCTCATAATAAACATCGACAGACCAATTTTCTACAAATAACAAACCACACCATACCATAAACAACACTTCTACCGATCATTCACTCGTTGAACTAAATCGAATTTCCAAAAGCACCAAACGACAAAACATTTGTGTCACGATAAAATACATACAGTAAGACAATTACAACGTTAATAAAAAATACTAAAGAGAGAATAGAAGATAGTAGAGAAAGAAAGGTGCGTGAAAGACGCAAGTGATTCTTGCTCAATATAAAAGAGACAATAATAATTTGAAAAAAAAAAAAAAAAACTTTAAAACAATAACATCAGAACAAAATTATTCATAAAAAGAGTATTGGAGAAGATGCATATTTAATTATTCTACGTTAGATGCTTAAAAAGAAATATGCTGTGTAAGAAAGGGGATTTGTTTAGGCAATGCATGAAATGATATTATAGTCCGCAGTAGACTAATAGTTTATTACTAATTTTTAGTGCCTAAATACTGTCAAGTTGGCCTTGATCTTATAGATATTACAATTGCATTCTGTAACTCACGACGGCGCGTGCAGTTATCTTTTTATTTAATAAACAAAGATTCCATCCATTAAATAAATAGAGAACTACTACCGAAAATATATTAGTGATAAAATCATTTACGTTCCTAATTTCATATGTACATTAGATTTCAATATAGGTTGTTATTGGGCAACTTTTTAAAATGCTTTATCCAATGGAGACTGTATTTTTATCAAACATAACCCAACCTAACCTAACCTCAAAATTCGTGCAAAATGGGACGTCTCTATCGAAAACCAAGCGCCGTCGTGAACAGCAAAATCGCGAGTCACCTGAGGTCACACCAGATTAGCTATTTAGTATTACTTTGGTGTGTTACTTATGTGCTGTACTGAAGAGCACAGTAGAGGTCAGAGAAGCCTGGCCGGAAGCTCGAAGCCTTTGAAAAACAAGCGTTAGCTAGATATCTAAAGTACATTAGGCGTGTTTGCTTCGCTTATATCTGCGCATAATATGTCTGCCCTCAGTAGAGGAGGCGCCTGAGGTGTACATTCGATACATACGATTATATATACGCGTTTTAATAAACAATGGTAAAAATTCTGCTAATTAAAATTAAATCTTCCCGCAAGATTGCTTTACTGAAACAGTAATTATGGCTTAGGTAGGTTTTCATTTCAACCCACCCAGTCCAAGTTCTTCGCCTTACAGTTGCACGAGTTTTTAAGAATTAAATAGAGCACCGTGCAATAGGGGAGATATACATCGCGTTAAAACTACGTATATCACAAGTTTAAAAAGAAAGTTTCTTATTTTTTTTTGAAAAGGTAAAAAAAAAATTAAAAAAAAAACCCTCTCTCTCGGCTCTCGGGGGAATAGGAATCGTACATTTTTGCATAGATTATTCATGTCTATATCTAGAATTGTTGATGTAAACATTACAGTTATATGAAA
>DWDT01001485.1:0-15776 GCA_018245595.1 Microceris scylla | reverse complement strand
AAACCTGCACAACTTAGAATTTATAAAAAAAAATATTTTCTAAGGTGTGTGAAGTCTGCCAACCCGCACTTGGCCAGTGTGGCAGACGATGGCCTTAGACCTCTCAATATGAGAGGAGACCCATATTCCAACAGTGGAATTATAATGGGTTTTTATTATTATTATATGAACCCACAAAAAATCTTAAAGGTGTCAGTAGGAATACTTATACTTTATGAGTACTAATATCAGTAATATCTAAAAATGATTTGATTTCTAATTGAAACCTCGTCGATATTGGAACATCACTGTGCATTGTGCCCTTATCAACTGTTACTCTTGCCACATCAATAGTAATTAAACACTGACACTACCTCAACTGATGACTCTATGAGAAACTCAAAGGACTCAGCACTGTTATTATTTTAAGTATGATGTTATGTTAGAAGAACCAAATTGTGTTTTCTGGAAAAAAGATCATTGTATGTAATTAGCACTGATACCTAATGTTTTACTCATATAAAACCATCATTTGATGTAACTAAATTAAATTTTATGGGGTGGTTTGGAAAGAAAATCTACACAATAGTCCATGTTGAAAACTATGATAATGTATCAAAGCACATATCACACTCTGTAAACAGTACTTTTTACATAAGATTTTAGAAATTAGATAAACAAATGTTTCAGGTATCAGACATTTTTAATAATATCCATTCTTTTATATGCAATAATTTGATAGAAGTAAGATTCCAGGGTTACACTATTTCCATAGTAGGCAAGAGTGTCATATGTATAAATAATTAATGTTACAACTATACGAAATCAGCTGCTAACATTTTTAGAATACAAATTCTTAACATGTAGTTATTAAATAACACATTTTTTTAATGGTTTATCTTATAAAAGTTGAATTTACATAGAAAAACAGCCAATTTTATTTTTTAATTATGTGATCCATGTCTATGGATGTTATATGTTATCGTATGTTTTCATATAGTTGTAACATTAATTATTTAAACATATGACACTCTTGCCTACTATGGAAATAGTGAAACCCCGGAAGAAATAAAATGCTGGTGTGAGAGTTTAAATAAGCTTCAATATATTATTCTCTCTATTACAAGAAACTGGAAGAAGTGTAACATCTCTCACATTACAAGAACAATATAAATGTTGAATTTAGTTTTCTGAAGAACAATACACGACAGCAAAAGTAAAGTGATGGCTTTCTCAATGAAAGTTAACAGATATTTTTAATTAATTTTTACACTACAAAAGGGGATATACCAACACCTTAGCTACAACGCCTTAACTACATAATGTAATGAAGATATTGTTAAATACTTTGGCAATTTATGGTCTCTAATAGTCATTTGAACCATAATTGTTTTTTTGCATGTCATGTACATTCTCCAAAGGTATCATTTATCATTAAATGACAAAAAACTTATTGAAAACATTTTATTTTATGTAAGTTGGCTTTGTTGTAGATAAAAAAATCGTAAATGCATATATTAACTATCTCAGCTTATGAGGGGCTTATGTTATGTACTTCTTGCAGTGATGCAAAGAAGATATGTAAGAAGCTGAAGATACCGTCAGAGAAACCATATTTCATAAAACACTACAAGGATGGAGATTTTCACAAGGATTATGATAGGGGGGAAACTGTCAGTGCTATGACAAATTTCCTGCGGGATCCTACTGGGGATCTGCCATGGGAAGAGGATCCTAAAGCTGCAGACATCTTTCACCTTTCCGATGGCGAGGTAAATACATATATTCATTGAATGATCAGCTCAGACATAATACAAGTGAAGTAAAATGAATATGTTTTAATTTGGTATGAATTATATAAAGACACACAGACACACACATGTTCTTTTTATAAAAATTGTTATGTTGGTCATTGTGTACATGGCTTTTACTGCAATATGACCGAATTAATACACTTGTGATGTCTTTCTTGAAATGAGAATAGCAAATAAACAAACACCCATGTGTCATGTTAAACTCTCACTTTTAAACCATAGATATCTGCAACCTACCACAATCTGAGTGGAGGATCAGAACAGTTAGGGGCAGTAGTCTAGAACTGCCTTTAGTTAGAATCTGCCTTCTATCATTTTGGTTTTGATCAAATTGTAGCCTTGATAAACAGAAAGCCACATGTCATTAATTTTGACCATATACTTTAAAAATTGGCACCTGTGCGATGGTATAAATCGCTTTTAAAAGTGTGTAATATTTTTCCATTATTGTGTTCCACAGTCAGGTTTTTCAGTTCAATACTCTTCAAAACTCATGACTTATATAAAATAAAAGAGTCATAAATTTTACAGGCGCTGAATAGATTTTTGAGACGTGGAGCGGCGTCGAACAAAAAGGCGATGATAATGTTCTACGCACCGTGGTGCGGATACTGCAAGACCCTGAAACCGGAGTACGTCCAAGCCGCTGCTGAATTAAAGGTGAGCTTATGGTGGATGATAATATTAAAAGAATAATGTATATTTGGTACTCACTCTTCAAAGCTAAAATAACAAAGAAGTATAAAACAATATTAGCGCAATCCTAGTTGTGCTAAACAGTGAACAACACAGCATTCAAATGGTATAAGTGTTAAAAAATTAAAAACAAACGTAACTTCACGCCTGTAATCCCTGAAGAGGTAAGCAGAGGAATGCAGAACACTCCCACATCTCACCCGTTACGTGTACGTCCCTCTATGGAATAGGTGGTGAGCCTATTGCCATGCATCGGGCACATATCCAGACTGCGAACCACTAATAGAAACTCTAAATTAGAAAATTTTGTAGTGTTCGACCCGGGAATCGAATCCGGGACCTCCCGATCGGCAGTCGCACTTGCAAACAACACGACCAACGAGGCAGTCAATAAAAAAAAACATTTCATAAATAATTAGATACATGTAATGTAAGTTCTATATAGACTATTTGTAGAATCGCCAATAGGAAATGATAGTTTATAAACATATTATCTAAATTTATGTTTGAATTAAAAAAAAATGATATATGTAACTGCGAAGTAAAGAAATAATTCAAATTGCTTGCCCACAGGGCGAGGCGTTACTTGCCGCAATCGACGTGGCCAAGCCGGGCAATTCGAAAGTGAGGCAAATGTATAACATCACTGGCTTTCCAACACTAATGTTTTATGAGTAAGTACCATGTTTCTTATTCATTGACATCGGATTATATGTACTAATTAAATTACAATATACTTATGCGAAATACTAACACTAAAAGCTAAGTACATAAATATGCATTAATAAAATGCTAATATGGAAACCGAAGGGAACCTTTCAATGACACCAAACGTCATAGGAGAAAGCTTGAAGTGCCAATGCATTGTTTCTTTTATAGATCATCAGTTTGTTACTATTTCAGCCCATTAAGTGTATTATTATATATAGCAATACTATTTTACAAAAAAAATGCCTATAATCCGATGTCTACTTATTTGTTTTATGTGTTAGCATTTGTTTTATGTGTATAAATAAATGTTAGCAACTGTTGTGTTCCACTTAACATCATTAACCATTAAAAATCGTGTTTTCTCCATTTTTCTGTGCTGCCAGTTATGTGAGTGACTTTTTTAGAAGGTTGGTTTTTAATTGCTTTATAAATTAGATACAACAAATTTATGTTTTAAGTAAACAGCAGTATTTGCCATTTTATATTTTGGTATTGTTTAAAAAGTTATGGCATAGAAAGGCACGGTAAAATATGTTCCAGCATAATATGCTTTAAAGGATATCTCAAGCGCTCTCACCTCATCACAATCTGAATAAATAATTTCCTCGACTTTGGAGATAGAAGTTCATGTTAAGTGGTGGTATACTTTACCGATCACTATATCAGAAATATAAAGGAATGGTTGCAGAGCATCATCATAATTATGTGCAATGGGTTGTTGTAATTTTGGTCACATTTGTCATTAATGACATTTCTATTGCCTTAGATTTGTTTCATTGCGCTGTAATTTTTGCTATTACCACAATACATTAAAAGTAGGGTGATGTATTTTAGTAGTTCCATCAGTACAATCACACATGATATAATGATACCTGTCTGATATCTTACATTTTGAATGTTGGCCAAAAAATTAGATTCATTGACATTTTATGTCATAATTCCATCACACATCGATTCTGGAAGTATCATCACATTCACACACATTTCCTATTATGCACGTTGCTTAAAAAATAAATTTACATATACGTTACGAAACAATTGAAAAAATTAAAAAAATTAATGTCATGGGAATTTCAGGAAAGGTCTATTCCGCTTCCCGTACAATGGCGACAATAAGAAGCAAGCTATCGTGGAGTTCATAAGAGATCCAACCTCGTATTCGGAGATAAAGAAGAAGGAGTCCACCGATGAGAGCTGGAGCTCTGATACAGATGTTGTTCATTTGTCTGGTAAGATTGATTTTATTGAACTTGTTGTATCAGACTTAGAACTTTTGTCTTTGATTGTAAGTAATAAATTGTAAACTTTAGCCTTAGACAGGCCTGTTCATGCAGTGCTTAGTAAGCCTGACTGTTGCAGGCTTGTGGGTTCAATATCCACGCAGAGTAACTGTTTGTGTGATGAGCTCTAGTATTTGTTGTGTCTGGATGGAAAAAAAACTACATAAGTATATATTTATATGTATATAATTTATGTACCTATGTAATGTACCTATAGGCATACCTATATAATTATGTAATGTACCTGTACGGCTCATGTATAGATATGATAAATGAAACACTTATTTTTTTATCATTATCATGATTTTTTTACTTTCGGTGAAAGAAATATTCTTATGTCTTTTTCTTGGCGAAAAGTTTTCTTCATCGCGCTTACACGACCAAGTTAAGGGCTGAGCGTCCATTATAAATGGCTCAAACAAAATAACAAAACTTAATAACCAAAAAGAACAACGTAACAAAAAACAAACTCAAAGAAAAGCAAGCAAATAACACGTGAAATCGCATACGACAACGGGCGCATTCAAACACTTCAGAGGTTCAAGGAGGAATGCCATGTATTCAAAATGGCGCCGTGTTTTCGTTTTTTATAGCATTGGCTACAGTCCATCAACCAATTTCTCATGTAGTTCCTATTAAAAATTTGTTATTGCGTATTCTTTAACAACAAATAAATAATAGACGTATTTACTTAGTGTAGTATATACTTAGTTTTATCTATGATGCTCCATAGTTACCATGATTTTTAAAAGATTCGTCTATTGTCAAATAAAAATAAAATTATGTGGTAAAAGTAAAGTTACGATTCATAAAACCGGTATCGTAGTACAACACTATTCCAAAATACCTGGTAGCATTATTTCGAGAATTGACACTTGTATGTGTCAATTTAGTCCGTAGTGAAAAAAACAGACTTTAATTACCGTAACACAAGCGCTTTTGATGTTTACTTTGGCATCAGATGACTGTGTGTGGAAGTGATATTATAAGTGCATTTCGTAATTAAAAGGAATGTTAGGAATGTTAATCCTATTATACAGCTTGTACTGACATACAAGCTGTGTAATAGGATTTTGTGATAAAGGAGTAGAAGAGCTTATTTGAAGTGAGCATTTTAAAGCTTGTTTTGAAATAAGGAAAGATTTCAATATATACAAGTCAATGTTAGATATTTATTTAAAAGTTTACCATGCTTTCAGTGGTATATTTGTTTTAAATTTAGCTGTTATTTATAGAAAAATTATAAATACGGTATTTAATGTTTAAACCTGTTTTAAAGTTTACCATGCTTTCAATGTTGTACTCCTTTTTAAAGTTGGCCATTCTTCCATTTTCATTTTTTTCAAGCTGAGGACAGAACGGGATGACGCTTATGTGGGAGGTCTACATCCAACAGTGGACTGAGATAGGCTAATGATGATGATGATTCTTTCAATGCTCTACTTGTTTTAAATTTTGCCATTCTTTTAATATTATACTTGTTTTTAAGTTTACCATTCCTTCAGTGCTATACTTGCAATGTATTATTTTTGACTATTACATAATTACACATTAATTATTTTAATTCACTTAAGAAATGATACAGATTTCTCATTTACTAGCTATGCACATCAAGGCAATTTTTTTACTTTTAAAACAAGGCAGTGAATCTTGACCAAAACTGTAATAGGTAATGGTAATTGATTCTAAGCCATGATCCTACTAAAGATAGGGTTCAGATAGACTGACATAATTATTAAGTTATTAGTGTAACAGAAATGACCGTATGAATGAGCAATGCTCATGCCCGGGCATATTTGAAGCATAAGTTAAGCTGTTCATATTAATAAGTAGCCTTATGTGCCTAGAATGAAACCAACAAGTAGTTTTAATTTTAACTTGAAAGATTTTTACACACACTTGATAAAAAATGTAGACTACATTACATTTGTCTTTTAAAAATTAATACAGGTTCAGGCCATCAATTTTTTCAATTTGGTGCAATTTCAAAGAGTTTCCCTATTTCCTCATAATAAATCTGGCAGTTACATTCTGAATGTCTAAAAAGACTTTGACATTGACTTTTATAGAATTCAGAGTGCAAGATGTAAGCCTGTATTTAATTTGGTTTTCTTCTTTATCAAGATATGCAATTCAAGCGTTTTTTTAAATATATAGTGGATATTAAATTTCTTTGGATTTTCAGAGGTACATATGCATATTACAATAATGAAATAATAAATACAATAAAAGAAATATTGATCGATTAATTCCTCTATCTTTGCCACTAATATGGGAAAAGGCGTGACAATACATATTTAGGTGAAATGATTCCACTTACCATAATCAACTTTGAAGCAAGGAAGTGGAAATGTATGTCCTCACAAGCTGTCACAGCTGCTATATGATATCTTTATAATTTTCCAGAGGATCTTACCGGTGGCTAAACATATGACGAATATTTAGAGATCCAAACGCCAATATACGCCTACCTCTTCAGGCAAATACAGAGGTGACCTATTATTATGATATAATTTGTTTGTTCACAGCCGAGAACTTCGACACCATAGTGCCGAAAGCCGAGCACGCGTTAGTCGTTTTTTACGCGCCGTGGTGCGGACACTGCAAACGTATTAAGCCCGAATTTGAAAAGGCCGCGAAGCGAGTCAAGGATGAAAAGGTGGGGTAATATTTAATGTCCTAAAAGACTGACAATAGACAAGACATAGTGCCGTCATCAGTGTTCTCCTATCCCACTTGCCCCATAAAACGGTTGTGCCTTTGTCCACTTGGATACCATTGATATGTTGACCTGGAAGTTTGGGAATGTTTCTTGATCTAAAATAGCAACGATTGTGAGACTCAGTGATAGATTAAAATACTTGTTGTTATCAAATTAAGTTACTAAATACTAATCTAATTTCATAACAATTTAGGATTATTTCGTTTCATTGCGAGAAAGAAAACATTATCGTCATCATCGGCCCTTTTTTGTCCACTGTAGGTTATAGCCTTGGGCTTTTCCTATAACACGACACTGAAGTCCATCCCTTCAGCGATAATTACAAACGAGTCAATGAGTCATCTAATAACACAAGCAGCAATATTCACAATGTTAGATTTTATAAAAAAAACGAAAAATTAATATATCACGAGAAATATGTATACTATTGTTACGACATTTTCATAGCATTATACAAAGACCATTTTTCGCATTTTTAAATTGTTTACATGTATGAATAAGGGATGTAAATGATATTGCCTGCTTTGTTGCACTTCTAAATTGATATTTTAGACCTATTTTGCTCTGCATAAAGTATGTTCACACATTACAAAATGATGTTAATACTTCAATTTTGAATAAAAGTGAAAATTTCCACCTTTGCTGTTATATGACTCATTTGTAATACAAATGATAATCAAATTTTACAATGTGTAATATTGTCATTACTAAATGAGTGATGAACGTGGAAGAAACACAGCAGGTCTGCAAGGATATATGTATATTTGGCACTCCGTGTTCTCTGCCTACCTCGTAAGGGATATGGCGTGAAGATATGTATATATGTCGTTACCAGATCAACGGCATTTTGGCGGCGGTGGACGCGACGGAGGACCCAGATCTAGCATCGCGGTTCGGCGTCAAGGGATATCCCACGCTCAAGTACTTCAACAAGGGCGAGTACAAGTACGAAGTGAGCCATGCGCGCCAGGAGGAGCAAATCGTTAGCTTTATTAAGGTATTTATTTCTTATCAAAACATTGACATCTATAATATATATGGAAATTATTATCATCATATTTATCTTCATTATCATATTCATCATCATAATCATCATTATAACACTCATCATCAACCTACACCCATGCACTGCTGATCCTAGGCCTCTCCCAACGGCACGCCACTAAGCTCAATCGTCAGCTCTTCCTACCTAATCGTTGCCAGTCACTTTGTATTGTAGATTATAATAGCTGGAAATAGTTATTTTTAAAATGGTCGTAATTACAAGTATTACAACTGTGACCAACACTCACTACACTACACAACATGTGCTGTTCACAGAGTGATAATATATCCATCTGTATATGTATATACATATTTTGAGTTTATACAGATTATTGGAATACTCCAATAATTTTCGTAAAAACAATGCGAATGAACTTAAAAATATCGATAGTTTTATTTTTAAATCCTTGTTGCCTCATATGACCGGAATAACTAATAATATGTATAATACAGTTTTGTACAAAATATGTTTTTAGCTTTTGAGGGGAATCTTAATAATTTAACGTTACACTTGTGCCTGGTGTATGGCAATAACCTCACCACCTCCATGTTCCACATTTGTTCCACGTGTGTGGTAAACGTGGAGGTGTACTACATTCCTTTGGCTATCTATTCATTCAAAATTATTATTTGCAAAGAACAGTCATTATAATTGTTGGGAGTTTAGGGTGTAGGATTTTCTAGCACCTTCTAGCGAATTTCCGTGTCTGTAAAACTAAAAGTTGTGAGGACATCACTTTATTTTATTTTTTTACACCATTTTGCCGTACCGTTAAAGGTTTTTTCGATTACTGTTTGAATATTATATCTTGTAGGTGGCCACCGTTCAGCTTGATATATTGGGCGAAGGAAGTTACCGCGGCACACTGTGTATGACAATTTTAATCCCAACCCATATAGCATTTTCAATATTTTATTGATGTCCAGGACCCCCAAGAGCCGCCGCCCCCTCCGCCGCCAGAGAAGCCGTGGGCCGAGGAGACCTCAGCAGTGCGGCACCTCGACGCATCGAACTTCAAGACAACACTGCGCAAGATCAAGCATGCCCTCGTCATGTTCTATGCGCCTTGTAAGTACACATACACATTGGCCAACAAACATTAACAAGAATATAAAATGACAATAACCTGACTACAATATTAAAAATCATAAACAAGAGCAATCATTTTAAAAACTGTTAAAATTAACTTTGAAAGGATTAATAGTAGGTACTGCCGATCTCATAGACTTATTGTTTGGAAACGAATCTCCTAAGCAAAAGATCCTGGGTCAGAACCCTGGATCGGTCAAATCATTATGGCCTTTTTAACATGAAGTTCTGAATAAGTAGTATCTCAGAATGTGTCTTTTTACCTGGTATATGTCAATAGGCTTATCCTTAATTCCATGGCACACAAAACAGCAGAAATATGGGAATACTACACTCCTGTGCCTACCTGTTTGGAGAAATACAAACATGATGTTATGCTTATTAGTATGTACTATTTTACTAGGATCACTGAGACCTTACTAATACAAATAATTAATTACTAATATTAATAAATATGAAGTATAACTTTTATTTACACTGATCATCATTGATGTCCAGGGTGCGGGCATTGCAAGAGTACGAAGCCGGAGTTTGTGAAGGCCGCAGAGCAGTTCGCCGATGAATTGATGGTGGCGTTTGCAGCAGTTGACTGCACGACCGAAGCAGACCTGTGCCAGTTGTATAAAATCCAAGGATACCCAACATTGAAGTACTTCAGCCACTATGATAAACAGCTCAAGGACTATACAGGAGACAGAAAGGTGGGTTAAAAGCATTAGACAGTCAAAACTGTTTTGTAATAATTTCATCCATTAGATCGGTTTTCCATTATGTAAAAATGGAGATTTACATGTTTGATATGCAAGCAATACTGTAGTGATTCTTTAGCAAATTATATGTACCATCTGCAGTGAAAGGTTTGTTGGTTAAAGAATTGAACCTACTAGGCATAGGATTTCTTTAATAGATCTTAAATTTCAATGTGGGCCTTACATGACTCAACTTCGAATTATTCTGGTGACATATTTGAAAAATGAATCATAAATGAAGAAAGAATGATATTAGGCACTCTGTGCTCTCTGCCTATCCTGTACGGGACTTGGCGTGAAGATATGTGAAGAAAATAATATACTACTTGGATTATATAAACAGTTAAATCAATAGTCTTAACAGATGAATTTAAGTTGGTAGAATTCATGTATTTAAATGATAAAGAACACTGGACGGTAAAATCAAAAGTAAAGGCAGCATTTGAAGATAATAATATTATCATTCCCTCTCATAAGATGTTAGAACATTTCCAAACTATCTAGTGACTGGAAAATAAATTCATTTTATTTGTGTATATTGTTAGTTCTCTTATGTTTTCTAAGGCGTGTGAAATCTGCCAACCCACTCTTGGTCAGTGTGGCAGATTGAGCCCTTCACACTCTCATCTACAAGGCAACCCATGTCTAGAAATAGAACGATAAAAAGGGTCAGAAAAATATTCTACAATCAAACAATTAAATCAATCACTAAATATAAAAGTTTACATACATACATTGATTTTTAAATTCTCAAATGTTATCTCTAACACAGATAAAGCACTCATGCTCATAAAAACATTCATCCTGGTTCAGAAACAAAATCACAACCACCAGATCAGTAGTGAGGAGGGCCACTAACCTTTTGGATAATATAAATTGAAAGTATTAAAAATTAATATTACAGGAAGAGGGCTTCGTATCGTTTATCCACAGCGAAATGAACACCAGACAAGCACCACAGAAAGCTCCTATGACCAACCAAGAAGCTGGCTTTGGTCCCAATGTAGTACTGGCAAGCGACGATAACTTTGAACAGCTGATTTCTTCCTCGAGACCTACATTTGTCATGTTTTATGCTACATGTAAGTATACAAAATGCAATGTATAGGTACACATTTTAACAAAATTTAACAATGCAAATAGTTTACTGTAATGTAAAAGTTTTTGTCTCTATGCACCACAATTTGTCATAATTTGGTTGGAACATGAAGAAAGCTTAAGCAAAACAGTTCGACTATTTCCTAATTGAGGCAAAGGAGTTCGTCTATCAAAGAGTTAAATATGATTAACTTGTTATTTTTATTTTTATTTTTGTACATTGTTGCATTTAAATGTCATTTCAAAAAAGGAATTCTGTGTTATTTATCATGCTAAAATGTGTAAATTCTGAAAAATTCAATTGATTTATTTAGTTTAGTGCTGAAACTTGCAAGTCTTCATACCAGATATCTAAGGTCTTGATGTTACCCAGATGTACGGTACAAAGTATCATCCAGCATTACAGAAAGAATGGAACTACTCCATGTTTAAAGAAAAGTGGTCGACCGCGCAGCACAAGTGAAGCAGAAAACAGTTTTCAAGAGAGTAATCGAAAAAAAAACATTTTGCTGGGACTAGAGAACTCGCTCTTTAATGGAGAGACAAGATTCGCTAAGATGCTTCAGTTGTGAGTGTAAGAGAGCATTTAAAAGAATTAGGTATGGCTATTACACCGTTAAAGAAAAGTCAGTGTTACTCCAATCACAAAGAAAAAGAGGCTGAAATTCAGTGACCACCAGATATAAACTCGGACCAATGGCGAAGTATCATATGAAGGGATGAATTGAGTTTTGAGAAGACAGTCAGCGACGAAAGAAAAAAAAAGTAAATCGGATCAAATCCAAGACGGCCAAGACAAATCATTTTTTTTTAAATGGTATAAATAAGTTATATGAAAGATCTGAAAAATGTATTAGAGTTAAGGACGAATATATTGATTAGGAAATACAGTTTCAAGTTTCATTCCATTTTTCTTCCCTATCATTCCGCGAACTTTTCGACCTTCCCTCGTATGAAAAAGCTTCAGTGGAAACATCACTGCTGCAATCTAGTAATGATTGCTTTGAAGTGCTTTTATACAGCTATCGTAACTTGGTTTTACATTAGGGATTAACATTTTTCATTATCACTGGCAATAAAATATTTTTGTAAATTTTTTCCAGGGTGTACCCACTGTGTCGCGGTAAAGCCGGCATACAGCAGACTGGCCACCGCTCTTAAAACCGCCAATATACCAGTGAAAGCAGTTGCCATAGAAGCTTCCGAGAACCCGAAAACAGCAGATTTGGCCGGCATACAGACCTTACCCACTTTCAAGATGTTCCTCAACGGTAAACTGGTGATCGATTACGAAGGAGACCGCACGACCGAAGACATGTTGGCTTTCTGCAAGTCCATAAAGTACCCGAAAGACGAATTGTGATTAACAACCGGTGAACTCATCCACGGCATTTATGTGTTGTTCATACAACCGTTCGTGGGACTGTTTTTGCTGCAAGTCGGATCTACTCCGATCATTAGACTTGTGGCTCGTATCTACTACAGACGACTGTACCGCATGCGCCACAGGAACGCGCGGCGAATTAGGTAGGAATTTTTTCTTTCCATGTTTGTGTAATCGGCGTTTCATTGTAGCCGTATTATATGTTACACTGAGTGTTGAAAATTAATTCTAGTGCTCAATTTATTAATGGTCATTAATGTGAACCAAAGTATATCTCCTATTCATGTATTATGGGTATTTAACAATTAGTGTATACCTGTCAATCTGGATTTGAATTCAATGTGTAGATTTACCTCAAATAATAAAAGAGTTACTTCTTCCCGCTGAAGTTGTAATAATTAATGACTCATTATATAGATGTCTTTATATATGTATTTAAAACTCACTCCTCTTCTGTGTCGAACTCTTTGTATGTTCCTGGTTAATGTATGTGATAAAGTGTGTCCCATTCTAGTTTTCAATGCTTGTTTTAGAGAAATAACATCTTTATGAACTCATAACTATACCAGTAATCCTCGTTGAGACTTTAAATTTGGTGATTAATAATTTGTGATGTGCATGTAACACAAGTCAACGAGCTATTAATAATATTTTTAGAAATTGTTTTTGTGCTTGTCACACAATAACAAACTTTTTGTATTATTAACACATTTACTAATATATCTCTAATTTTTCACAGTTTTCTAAGTCTTACTAGTACATTTTAAATATTCTTTTTATACATGACATCATTTTATGTAAAGATAGTTTTTATGTAATGTTACATTTTAATATTATTATCATATGAATCAATTATTTTTTTGGATAAACAATTAGCAATTCTATGAACATATCGAAAATTTTGCGCTAGTTATTTACTTTGTGCATTTAGTTAAAAATTGCAAATAAGGAACGCTACGTACAATATTTGATTCTTAACAAACCGTTACACGTTCTTGAGTAAAACTAAAGCTATAATTGAAATAATTATTTAGTTTAAAAATGCTGGGCATGTGGAATATGGAAGATTTTGCAAATAGTTAATGGTTGTAAACCTACATATATCACAATTAGAATTATATATAGTTTAATGAATCAAGTCGAATTTAGATCAAAGTTTTTTTTATTTGTGAAAGAGATACTGTAGAGTACTATGTAAATTTTGTTATAATAAAGGAACATTGATTTTATGTCGGCAGAATGAAATCCTGTAAAAAGTTTGGATGATAAACAAAACTTTGAAGTTCTTGAAATTGATATTAATTTACAAATTAAAAAGTCTTAGTATATCATGTTTGCAACAAAACAAAAGTATGATTTGCGAACATAGTTATAACATTTCATGTTAACATTATTTACTTTGTTTTTAAAATATTTTGATACATATTCCATTGTTGGAAATTGGAACCATGGTGGAAAATTTAATATTTTGTTATGTTTATTAAACAGTGCAACAAAGTGTTGCAGGCACTGGCTGAACTTCAAAAATAGACATAGTTGCGTTCATAATAACTTTTTACTTTATATAAATACACCGCAACTCAATATCGTTCACTTTCAATCCTGGCCATATTTGTCCCTGTATATTAGAGCTCAGATTTCTGCCGATTCCTCATTCCAGCCATTTGCGACGTTGCCTCAGAATAAACACAGGCATGATAGTCAGTAACAAACATTTTAAGGTTTAATGTTTATGCATTATTAGAGTCAGTTACATTCATTCATATAAACATTTCTTGTGATATTATAAAATGCAATGTAATTGAAATAAATAATAAAGACTAATTGTAAAAGTATCACAATCAAATAAAAATGGCTAGGTCGCAAGCTAGGGGCTGACCGCTTGAAATTTGTCGCATTAAGGTTTTCTTTAAAAGAATAAAAAATCCACAATAGATCCAATACTCGTGCGTAAGGAATAATTGTAGTAGTAGAAAGCTCTTTGGTTTAAATATTAGCTGAAATATCTAATTAAAAATGATGCAAAATGCAATTCTTACAAAGTATTGTTAATTGAAATGCGAGAAACGTGTAATTCCAAGTAAAAATCTACGATAAAATGGACTGTAAATTATAAAGTAAAATATATTTTATAAATATGAAATGGATAATATATAGGGCCTATTTTATAATGCTTTACATATCGAAATTGGAATCAATGATATTATTCGCGTTAATTATTAATTTTACTGGGCGTTTTCGTGATTTTATACTATTTTTAACTTGTATTCTTGATGATAACACATTCCTACATACATTTTTGTATATATTCAAAATATTTTATAATATGATAAGAGACATTTATGCAGTAAAATATAGCGTAGAGTGCATAAAAATATCCTATTTATTCTGTTTCACAGAATGTTTTCATTTTTTAGAAGATACAACAATATGCCATGGATTTTATTTTAATTCTGATATCCTAGATCAATTTTCTACTTTTGTGTAATTCTAGTGTTAGCATATACATACTGCCAATATTTCTACTATATTTTCGTTTCTATTTAAAATGATTACAATTAACTATACGATTTATATTTCTCTACTTTAATGTTAATGTGTTTCTTAGTTGACGTCAATATATTGATTAATAATAATTATTTTGATATTATTTATGTGATTACTTGTTTGACAATAAGTGGTTATAAAAAACGTTCAAGATTTCAATAATAACATTATTATTTTAAAATGTATTTTGGGCATATTAAATACAGATAATTTTTAATTTTTGTTAATATTGAACCAGTACATTCTGAATGTTAAATGCAGTTTTGGATTTGTTTGATGTGATCTATGCTTCTACATAATTGTCACTTTGTATCTATACATATTTATACCTGTAATGTGCTGATAATTATTTCATTGGGACTTGTTAACATACTGATTACTAAATGTATTCTTCTATATGAACATTTGTAGTTCTTGTTGTTTTCACCCTTTAATGTTAGAATAAGTGGAGTATCTGAAAAGAATAACATTTTAGAAATCAACTGAAATTCTTAACTATTTTATTATAATAATAATAATGTTCTATTTGATGTTTAAATTCAATAAATGTTCATTATTGTACTGCAACATCTCTTTCATTTTGTGACCTTAACATTCTTATGTATCTAAAATTATCACTTTAATATAACCTTCTTGCATTGATATTAGTATTAAAATAAAGC
>DWDT01001484.1:0-15781 GCA_018245595.1 Microceris scylla | reverse complement strand
GGCGGCGGCGCAGCTGGGCGAGCTGCCGCGCCTGGCGCGCCTGCTGCCCGCCGCGCCGCGCCACGCCGTGCCCGTGCTGGCCGCGCTCGCCACCACGCAGGCGTGTCTCTTTTACTACTTATTGTGGATATTTAAACAATTTTATCCAAGGACTATGTATTTCGAATGTTCTGTACTAAATTGTATATTTTTTGCCTAAGAGTATCTTGTAAAAGTTTACGAGTAATCTAACATAAGACCAATTAGTAATCCAACATCCGAATATTCATTGAAAGTGACCGATTCGAAGCTTAGTATCCTTGTGTACATCAAAAATTCTATCTTTAAATTTTGTGATAATTTTTGCAGGCATGTGTGTCCGCACTGAGTCACACGGACGTTATGGCTGGACTGAAAACGGCGGTGAAGACCTGCCGCGAGGTGGTGGGCAGCGCGTGCGAGGCGCTCTCCTCTATTTTCAATAGCAACATTAATACGGATCGCCTCGTGTTCCAGGTACGAGCCACTATTTGGAGTCGGTGTTTTTTAAAAAAAATTTCTTCTACGAATACAATGTTTTCAGACGTAATTTTATAATTGATAAATTTAACGTTAGTCGTTTTGAAACAATTTAATATCTTGGGATATTACTACACACGATTACCTAATCACAAAGTAAGCCCAAGGAGATCACATGTTATGGTAACCAGACGGTTGTTAAAATACATAAAGGTACACAGTAAAGATTTAGTAATTTTGTTTGGGGACAGGCGTTAGAGACAGAGTTAGTGAGCGAGCTGCTGTCGCTGCTGGAGTCGAAGCTGGAGGGGCAGGCGGCGGCGCAGCTGGTGAGCGCGCTGAAGGGCATGGCGCGGTCGGCGGCGCACGGCGAGCGCGTGCGCGCGCTGCTGGCGCGCAGCCGCGTCTGGGAGCAGTACGCCGCGCAGCGACACGACCTCTTCATCTCCGCCGCGCCGCTGCACCACCTCACGGGTTCGGAACCTTCTGCTCCCTCACCGATGCCGACTGCCACTCAACATTTTGAAAGCGTCCAGATGCATTTTTGCGTGTCTAACGTTGAATCATAACCTTCTTTTAATTATCGCACCTTCTAAAGCGGAATACGTGGAGGCGTACACCGATACTTGGTAATCACAGTTTGTGCTTAGGAGGTGAAATATGCATTGGAGAAATCCTGAAGGGATCCTGTTTTTAATAATTGACATTTGAAGTTTGTTTATACTTACAATAATTGCGACGTTGGCGTCCATTATTTGCAGGCGCTCCGCCCTCGGCCGGCTACCTCACGGCGCCGCCCGCCAGCATCCCCGCGCAGCCGCCGCCAATCGACTGAGCGCCGCCCGCCACCACCTTTTACAGCGAGGTGATACTGACGTCACCTATAACCCATTTCGACTGCTGTCCACTCGATTTCAGTATCGGAATTGTTACCGCATGTAAAAAATAATGGGTAACCAAATGGGAAAACCGGATCGAAAATGAAAATGAATAATAACGACTCTAGACCGGATTATGCATGCATGTATAGAATGAGTGTTGGTTGGAACCTATGAAGGGCGCCTTCGTGCTTTTATATATTTTATACACTAAAATAATTAATAATTTTAATTTCGTTAAGTATTGTTTATATATCATACTACAAGAATACCAGATATTATTAAGCTATGTATAAGTAATCGTCGTAGTAAACGTGTGATAGATAGATCTAATGTGTGCTATTAAAATATGCCATCACTGTGTCTATGTAAATTGTTGCACCTTTATCCAAGAAACGCATCGGGGACAGTGTTTTATGTATTGTATATTCTGTCTCTTTCTAACATATATCAGTTGCGTTGTAAAAGAATGGGACATAACATACGGTATCTATATCGTTGAACCGTTGAACTTCTATGAATAATGTTGTTTTAGTGTTTGTCGCGATATTATTTTGATGTTTATTGTGTTATATTATGTCATATTACATTTAAAAGATGCAGTATAATATTGCAAGGGCATTGTATAAATAAATTGTTTTATAGAATTTTAACCAGTATTCAGGGTCCTGTACATTAATCATGTAATGGTTTTCTTCATTTATTCTCATGTAAGTACCATGTTTACGTTCAATTCGATTCTTACAATCAGTACACTGATAAACACCCTTTTGTCGAGCCCTCTAGCTCGTCCGCACCATTATGTCGGCCGCATTTACAATAATAATAATACATTCAATATTAGAAAAAGCCCATAAAATCAATACCTATAAAATATTTCCTGTAATCGTTACGCTAATGAAATGTGATTATTGAAATGTCTTTCCAGCGCCATATGTAATAGTATTTATCAATGACCCTATATCTACTTTGTATGGTTATGTTTGTATGTATGTGTGTGTGATCAATTACCTTACAAACTGTATTATTGTGAAGCGCAGTGAAAGGCTGAATATGAAACACTGTGCTATCGTAAGTTTATTAATTTATATATAAAATTTTAATTATGTTCTGTTTGGTTTATGTCCTCTATAATGTAGTGATAGACATAGATTTTGTGGAAAATTTACTATATACGAATAATTTTTTTTTGTGTTAATAATTTGGCATGTTATCATTTTTTATGCTAGCAACATAAGTAATGTGTATCGCATCTATAGTAGCATTATGTTTTCATTTGAAATTTTCCAGATCTATGCCGACAGTAGCCATTCTGAATTTGTTATGGAGTATAACAATTTAAAATTTTTGTTTCTATAAAATACAAAATATGTATAGGTACATACCTACCAGTTTCTATACATCTTTTCCCAAAATCGAATGTTCCTTTATAAAAAAATTAAAATTCCAAACGTTTAATTAAGTGTATAACAACGTAAAAATAAAAATATAATATGGCAATAATAGATTATTAAGAAATGCTTTCATTGTTGCTTTTATTGTCTAAAGTATTTTATAAAAAAAAACTATATAACTAGAATTAACTACTTTAAGTTTGGCCAAAGGGATATCCAATTTGCTATGAGATACTTTGCTATTTACTTGATTTATATGTAATGTTTAAATATATAGACTTATTAATGTGTATAATATTAATGATTTAAAGAAGAAAATTTTTTAATGACAATATACAATGAAAAATCACATTTAGTAAACAAATTTTCCATCTATGTTTTTAAACAATGATTTTGTTTGTGGTATGTACTAGTGCGATGGTGTAATTGTCAATGGTTTGTGTCTTTCTTTTTTTTTAATAGGAGAGCCAGGAGCGCATCTTTATGACTCGACATTTTGCTCTCTACATTTGCGTACCACTCTATACATTGCTCATGTGTTGTAAGTGTAGATAACAATGTGTCTTGTTCTCGATTGTTCTATAGCTTCTCAGAAACAATTAGAAAAGGCGTTATTTTTATTTAGTATTGATTTGGCTGTAGGCGGTTTCTTTTCTCTGTCTGCGATGTTCTTTAGCTTTGCGTGTAATGAATTTGAATTTTCTGTGTTTGCATCATGAAAATGTTCGAAAATGATTATCAGGTTATATATATTAATAATAGATTGTTACTAGACTGCTTCGTTAGTCGAGTGGTTGCAAGCGTGACTGTCAATCGGGAGGTCCTGGGCTTAAATCCCGGGTCCGGGTATTATTGGAATTTTCTACTTTAGAATTTCTAGTAGTGACTCGAAGTGTGGTTCTGGGCCCGGTGTATGGCAATAGGCTCGTCGTCTATTCCATGGAACGCAAACGTAACTGGTGAAATGTGGGAAGTGTCCTACTCTCCTCTGCCTACCCCTTCGGGGATTACAGGTCTGAGGCTACGTTTAATAATAGATTGTATTCAGTTTATTTTTTAAATATTCCTATGTTTATTAATGTATAAAGTATTATTGATACATGAACTAAAACCGAACTCAACTATTCAGGTGTTTTCGATGATTATATTCATTGTATCATTATCATAAATGATATAGGTGCAATGGGCCCACAAAAGTCATAACCGTGTAATCAAGTAACCATGAAATTTTAGTTTTAATAGCATGGTATGATAATGCATGCTTGAAATTCAAAATGAAGGCATAGCCGCTGCTGCTGTTGTCACCTAATATTTTAAAGAATATCTTATTTTTGTTCTTGACAACATTTTTTTTTTGTGTTATTTACGATATGGTTTATATTTTTTTAATTTGCGTAGCGGTGGCGTATTGTAGCAGTGAATAAATTCGACTGCTGAAACGGAGGTTGTTCGTTCAATTCCCATTCAGGACAAATATTTGTGTGAAAAGCACTAGTACTTGTTTTGTGTCTATGATTAAAATTGTCTAAACAAATATTTATTTATAACTATTTATTTTTATAACTATGTATGTTTATCAGCTGTCTGGGCACTACAGGACAGGCTCTGCCTAGTTTGGGGTCACATGATCGTGTGCAAGTTACGTCAAGTTATTATTATTATTTGTATTTGTGTGTATTGTTTTATAAATCTTGCCAATTCCTTTGTATTTCTTCTCAGTGATTAATTGCTCGAAGACTGAAATATCATGAAATTTAGACCTCTGTAATGTTAAGGTCATCAACATTGGTACTCCGTAATTAGATCGTTCGGTAGCTGCCCTGTACGATTTGAAATCTAATTTGTATGTGGAGTGTTGTTTAAATTTTAAAATTATTGTACTGCCTGGTCTTTAGTATAACACATAGGAGATGACTAATTCGAATATGGAGTGCCGTTTTCGAATTTGGAATGTCACTTTTAACAATTAAAAGTGAAGTAAAAATGTTAATGTGACTTAAAGTAATAATTAATAGCGAAATTATATAATATAATTATATGTCACTTAATAATTAATTAAAAGTTACATTTGATTATATGACATTGAACAGTGCTTAGAAGTGACATTCCAGTGTCATTGTACATCCTGTAGCAAAAAATTTGCCGAACTCCGATGTTCGTAATCGATATTCCTTTTACACACCCACATTGACAATCATAGGATTTTTATAAATGTTAATTATATACATTGTATTATATTCAACATATTAAAAACTAAGTTGCCGAAATTGCCATTTGGTGTTCGTTTTATCTATGTACTTGTATATAATTACATAACAATGTGTAGTCTCTAATATATTGCTCATGTTCAGTGTTATAATAATAACCGGGAACAAAATTTTCTCTTGTTTCACCGAACATACGCCCATATACATACTTTTTAAAGTAGATATGATTGTATAATATTTTCGTTTTAATTTAAATAATTTTCAACGCCTTGAGCTTGCGTTCACGAATTTTAGTGTGATATTACGTGTATTATTGTATTCATTGTGAGAGTTTCTTTGTTAATGTTAGTCATATCATGATAGTTTTATAATATAAAGGTTTAATACGAAACATTGAAAGTTCTTCATTTGCTAAGTATCCGAGCGTGTTATTTTACTACTGAGAAGGTTTAATGGGTCTTGTGTGTGTTTCACGCTATGGAGAGTATTTCTTTCAAGATTCTCTCTTGTCACACTATATACAAGCTAGGTAAAAGGCCGGCGAGGACGAGGCGAGGATGTTAATGGTTAAATCTACTTTGGTCCAAGATAGTTTATCACTTTTATTGGAATATACACTTATTGCTTATTTCGGTGCTGCTTTGATCAGTGACAGCGAAGGGTCTTAGCATAAGTAAGTCTGTGATGGATATACCCCAGTGATGTTGTATCATCGTCTAAATAGCTTGAAACACACTGCTAAGAATGGAGAGGCTGAAAGGGCAAGGCGTGATGTTAAGGAGCGTAGAAAATGTTAATTAAATTTAATATTTTTATATTTAGCTGATAAGGTATATCATTGTAAAGTAATATATTAAATAAATATCTTATGAAAAATTGTTTTTTTTTTATCCAATAAATGAAAGATGTAGATAGTTTTGTAGGTATGTTTATTTTTATTGCATCTTACAAAAATATATCACATATACATAATAAAATGACCCTGACCATTTCCAGGATAATTTGCAAAATATATATTAACTTATATATCTACATACCTACTATATTATATACAGCTTTTATAATATTTCATTATATACGAATCGAGATCATTGGCACTACATTGTAACTACATATAACCCATCTTCCTTAAAAATACATTTTGATTACTGACAATGATTATAATAACTGTCTAATAAGCTATGATTAATACAAAGAATTACTGTCCTCTAAAACTTTTAATATTTACATTTACGTGTCATGTCAAAATGGAGCGTATAGGAAACTATGGTGGCCTTCAGGTGTAAAGTAGGCACCGTATACATAAGATTGAAAATGTCAAGTTTATGAAGATTCAAACATGCTTTATATGTTGTGGATGTACGCTAATTAATGCTTTGTTGATAATAAGGACCCTAAATATTAAATCGCGAAATTATAGGTCAACTGTAATGATAAAATCCGCAGTAAATAATGCGCTCTTGTAATATTGTGATTTATTGTAAATAAACAATGAAAAGATTTTGATGCTTCAATAATTAGCAGTGTGAGAATTATACGTATATCAAAATATGTAAGGTAGGGTAGTTTCAGTGGAGATGGCAGCACGGTCGCAAAGGGGGCGGGGCCAGCGTTAGCCCGCGAGCTGGCGGTCGAGCAGCGGCGGCGTGCAGTGGTTGTGCGCGCGGTGCGCCGGCCGCTCGTAGCTGCGCCCGCGCACCCACGAGCTGGAGCCCCTGCGTGCGCCACACTCTATATCATCATCGTCATCAGTTCGTCTCAGGTCAAGCTTAGACATCGAATTCTATAGGTGTCAGTGTCCGTTTGCGGATCGCTGAGCATAGCTTCTCGCACCACCTACGCTGCGCTCATCAACGGGCAGGACTTTTAATATATTGTAATGTTGCCGACACCACATACCATTGCCATGTCTGTTTTTAACTTCTAACCACACAAATTGTTGCCATTACGAAGGTCAATGAACACCTTGTTTACTGTTCAAATTTCACATGAACCATAGGCACCACATGTAAAAAATTGAAATCGTGCCAACATCAAACGTCAAAAAAACAGCTAGTAATTATTATCACACGCTCTTAAAAATAATGCTGTCGTTTAACTGTTTTCATAGTATTAAGTACATTGTACTCTTCATTGTATACTATAAAAACAGTTTGCTGTTATAAAAATTTGTAAAACACAGTAACAGGCCGTAATGAACAGGGCACAGTAATTACAATTTACTCGCCTGAGTAGTATTTGGACATATCTACGCGGCGCGAATATCGATCGTGTGGTATCGGGGTGATACGTGTCGTCGGAGGGCGAGTGCAGTTGCAGCGGCAGGTAGGGCTGCGCGCACGCCGACAGCAGCGCGTCCAGCCGCGCGTGCAGCTCGCTGAACGAGGGCCGCGAGCGGGGCCGCTCGTGCCAACATGCCACCATCAGTTCGTACCTACGTCAACATCAGTACCTTCTGTTGATAAGCTGCACAATAAAAGGTCAATCTTATTGATAAACTGTACAATTTAAAGACAATCCTATTGATAAGCTGTATTATAAAAAGTCGATCGTGTTGATAAACTGTATAATAAAGAATTAATCCTATTTTCTATTATCTTACTTTGGGAAGTCGTGAAACCTTTAGTACAGTTTTGGGTAATCATCATTCTTGCCACTGTTTACTGGCCATACACTGATGTTAGCTTTGTTTCGCTTTGAAGAATAATGACGATCGATGACACTTTATGATAGGAGATAGGTTTAAGCAGCCCTTAGCAACAATTGTATAAGTGATATAAGGTTTAAATTCGGTACTGTACATACGAATGTACATTGATTTTGTTCTTTACATTCTCGTTTCATTCCTGGGTTTGTTTGAAAATATATCAGTAAAAGGTAAGCAGCATTTAGGTATGTAAAAACCTACGTTTTACTAGTGTGTTATTTCCGGTGCACTAAATCAAAATCAAAAATAGAACAAAGTGTCATTTAACGGCAGCATTAGGTGCTATTAGAAAGACAGAGCGCGTGTATGTAATGTAAGCGGTAGAGGCGGTGAGGAGCGTACAGTTGCGGCGTGCAGTTGTTCGGGCGCGGCATGCGGTAGCCGGCGCGCAGCAGCAGCGGCAGCCGCGCGCCGCTCACCGCCGCGTACGGCGCGCCGCCCAGCGTCATCACCTCCCACATCACCACGCCGAACGACCACCTGCACAACCGCGCATTGCGCTCACTGCTAAAACACGATCTAGCATTTCATCATTAACAAAATATCTCTGCATTTAAACTCTACTGTTAATATTATATACCCCTGCTCCCGTACTTGGAGGGACGAGAGTATCGAAAGCCAAATATCTCAATTCTTACAGAGCTGAAGTGCTTGTTTACATTCGTCACTCAATTCATACATGTACGCTGGTTTCATAGACTTCTGGCTCTCGTACCAGTCTGTGGCTTACTAAAGTACTCTCCGCTATAAGTTATAATATCATACTTGTTGATACTACTTACACATCGCTCTGACTAGTGTATATCTGGTGCGTCAAGGATTCCAACGCCATCCATTTGAGTGGCATTTTGCCGTTCCCTTTCTGTTTGTACTGATTCTGCTGGTACACGTCCCTAGATAAACCGAAATCTGCAATTTTTAACGTTCTGTCCGCAGTTACGAGAACGTTTCTAGCAGCCAGATCCCTGTGGACCAATCTGTTCGAAGCCAGGAACTCCATGCCCATTGCTATTTGGCGGCAATACGATAAGAGATCTTGCATTGTCAGCTCTGTATCGCAGACGCCCTGCAGATTGTACATTCTGTTCACAACCATGTTAGTCGTCTCCTTCAGTTCTTTATTGTTGAATTGATCGATTCTGTAGTCGACGTTTTCTTTGTTATTGTTGTAGTATTTCGCGTTGCGTTTAGACACCATCATGTTCCACGCTGACCTGTCGGAATTTTAATGAACAATTAAAGGAAATAAAAACGATTCCATTATTTAGCTTAAAAAAATGCTTCCATCATTGGTAGCCTAAAAAAAATAATGCAGAAAAGATTGCTTAGATATTCTTACTCGTATAAATACATATATCCAACAATAACTACCGTAATTGAATTACTAATACAAGTGTTGTATTCGTCGTGTGAAAAACTTTGGATAATTATTTTGCATATTATTGAAATTTAAATTCATACCGTTCTGTTATAGTATAACAGAACGGTATGAATTTATACAGTTACAGAAGCATAGGTAACAGTTATACTATTCTACAAATTCAGACGCATTTTTAATGGACTTCTGCTAAAATTTCAGTTATCACTTCCATACAATCAACTAGAGTTACGAAGCGCAGAAAATGGAAGCAAAATAAGAGGAACAGCAGGAGCAATATTTCATGAAGAAATGCATGTTACACATAGGTAAGCGGAAAACTGCTTGAAGTATGTACATATTGTTAGTCGGCGGAAAAGGCTTGCTTGAGCTAAGAATAGTTACATATGAACGATAATGATACACGCCTGAGGTAGGTGAGCAGGTCGCCGCGGCTGCAGTACTCGGCCACGATGAGCGGGCGGCGGCTGCTGACGCACGCAAGCAGGCTCACCACGTGCGGGTGCGCGCCCACGCTCTTCATCAGCTCCGCCTCGCTGCGGAATGCCCGCATTTCCTCCACCGATGGGAAATCTGACAATATATAAAAAAACAGCAATATTAAAAACAGCATAATTATTTCGACGAAGGACGCGTTCATTGAACTGTACCTATAGTCAATTATGATACTGTCCGAGCTATAGCGCGTTAAGAAATCGTAAAGGTGTAGTTTCTAGCAACATTTTATGATGCTGGTCAGGTGGCCAGATGAGTAGATTGTCAACTGCATATTTCCTACGCTTCTCTGTTTTGACTTGATTCGTACATTAGAGGTTAAGAGGATGATAAAATCCACGAACCTTTCAGCATTTTGACCGCGACTTCACGGGCCCCGGGCGAGAGTATTCCTCTCCGTACCACGCCGAACGCCCCTTCACCGATGATTTCATGAAGAATCAACCTATCCGCCCGAATCTCCCACTGGTCCTCTGCAATTAGCTCCTGACCCGTCTCCGATTCACTGAACTTCATAGCTTTGTCTTGGATATCCGGCTTCAACGATATTGAACATGAAACCAATGTTATAATTATATATTCATTTATTAAATAACAACACTATGATAACAATTAAATGTTAACATAATATTTAACCATACAAATCAAGCTCATTCGAGATATATCAGCTTCAGATTACTGCTTTTCGTTAATAAGATATTTATGAGGAAAAGTTCGCCGAATTGCGTTTTCGCAATTGTATCAATGCGCATAACGTTTCAGTAATTTAACTACCTCAACTTAAGAATTTTTAAACCCTAAATCTTAAGCTCAAAAACATAAAACACAGCGATTAAAGTATTAAGATTGACTTTGCTTTTTATGTGATCGAGTTGTGATTAAAACTTACCGCGTAATACTGCCCACGTCCTTTATTGGAGCGTCTCTTCCGCCACGAGAGCGCGAGGACGGAGAGCGCGGCGGCGGCCACCACGGCCAGCAGCGACGCGAACCACGCCACGCCGACCGCCACGCCCTCCGAGCTGGGCCTCCACACTGGCCATTTTAAAAAGATTTGAACAATTCTAAGTTGTTACATGCAACTAGTTCCTTCTAACTAGCTTCATGGCCTATATAATACCTACCTCATTCCTCAATAATTGTTTTTAAGAATGCAATATAAAAAAATAAAAAGTATATGAAATGTGTATTTATAATGTACTTAGCATTTTTTATTATTACTAGGTACATGAGTGGTAGGTGTAATAAATATCTATTATTTTACTGTGTAACGTTTCTTATACAATATACCTACAATTAAAATACGTACCGGTCTAATTCGCATATATTTTTGAGTGATTGAGTGAGTTTAATCTGTAGGAAACCTAATCACAAATCTGTTTTAATATTTTATTTATGTATATATACAAATACATACTCGTATACCAGTTATAAGTGTTCAATTTTCCTTTTAATGTTAACTCATACACCTACTTATTAGAACTAACATGACCACTTATAATACCAGTGAATACAATACCAGTTTATTTCTTCTTAATGTATCTGTAACTAAATGGTCGATGGTCTAATTCTGTTAAAAGCAAGACTCTTGTATTTGTATTTACTCCCAACTCGTTCGCGATAACTAAGAAATCTTAGTTTTATAAATATGAAGACATTTCGATGATTCAGTATTTTCTTATTTTAGTTTAAATAGACTTATATTATTGTTAACAATGTAAAGTCTATATTAAAAATCTGGTGATAGTTTTCTTTTGTGCTCTATAAATATACGGTCGTGACGTCATAAGGCAGGTGCCAAGTTACCGCGCACGGGTTATAAACTCAATAAGCTACGTCGGTTATAGTTATTTTTTTATCTATTTTTTAATAAAACGGCATGTAATGGAAATGTAGTAAAAAAGCTGGAAATATTTTCGCATTGACTTTGTATTTAGACAGCCATGTCGTGTTTTACTTATTGTTAGTCTTCTTAAAATTATTATTGGAAAAAGTGTTCAATGAAACAATGGAGTAAAAAATGTTAAAAAACGGCCTTACCCGGGAAAACAGCTCGTTTGTTGGTGATGGCTCGTCGATTGCCATGAACCGTTGTCACCGACACGTTATACAAGCCCTCCCCTGTTACGTTCTTGAACGTGGCACCAGTGGCATTCTATAATAAGAAATGCGTTATCATTTTACACAACTTTCCATGGAATCGTGTTGTAATAACACAACATCATCCTCGTATTTTCCAGACGGAATTTATTGATTGCATTATGCGCCCTTTCATGATATTGAGCATGAGCTTATTGCCTTACACCGGGAACACATTCAGACTCCGTCAACTACTGGGAATTTTATGAATTCTAAAAACGGAAATACATTGGTATTAAGAAAACCCAGTAAAATTTGGAAAAACAGATTTGATAAGTAAATTTTATTGATACGTAGATATTGTGATGTTTTAAGGTACCTTTGCTTATGTTGTTTTCTGTGTAAAAGTTGGGGGACATCATACTTACGCAGATTAGGAATGTTAGGTACAGTTAAACAGACTTAACATTTATCATCATTAGCTTATCCAGTCCTCAGCTGGATATTCCTTAGCGGGATATTTCACGGGCAAACCTACACACCTTAGTATTTGTAAAAAAAAATTCTAAGGTGTGTGAAGTCTACCAACCCGCGCTTGGCCAGCGTGGCAGACTATAGCCTTAACCTTCTCAATACGAGAGGAGACCCATATTCCAACAGTGGAATTATAATGGGTTGATTATTATATTCCACGGGCAAGGCGGGTTGGCTTATAAACCTATGATGGAACTTGGAAATCCTTACAAGTAATTGTTTTTCTCCCTTGGAACCGTCATAGCATAAACATATTTCGCGGTTAGCATCAAATTCACAAATCGCGGCACCGCAGTTACACTCACTAACTAATGTACACAACAGCCCAGAAACATTATAAAAGTACTATTATTATATCATCACGACAAGTCCTTTACGAGCTAATTAGAGTACACCGATCTTTAAATACATATGTTTATGTGTACAGACGTATATTATAAAATGTAATTTTACCCCATGTACTATGGCGTTGTGTACGTGGTCGGTGCGCAGAGTCACATTGTAGAAGTCCGGTTCATGTCTGGGTTTCGGCCATTCCATTTTGACTATCCACACATCGGCAGTTTCTTCCTCGATCGCGTTGATTTTCATGTCCATCATTATTTCCGGTACTGTAAACAGATTATAAATGTTATTAGAGTTTAGTGTGAGTGGATTTTTCTAAGTTTTTTTCTAATGAAAGTGTTGTATTGCCAAAACATTTACCTAGTATAGTCTGAAAAAGTTTAGTCATCTGTTTCTGTTAAGTATTAGTCACATATTTCCGTGATATTTATTTCACAGTTTTTCAAAAGAACTATTGTCGTCTCAGAACGAAGATGAAATTTGAAATTTGATGATTGAAATTTGATTTGAAATTTGAAGATTGAAATAATAGAGTTATGTAAGAGTTATAAATGATGATTGTAATACTAACTGGGTTCGCAAGCAGGCAACTGATGGCAGGCCGGCGTTCGGAACGTGCGTGAACTGTTTCCATACTTTCCAGTTACCACGAACAAGCACACGTCGTCTAATGGCAAATCGTTTACGACCACGCTCCGAACATGATCTGGCTGGAAACATTACCGAGTTATTCTTTTAGTCGACGAAAATTACTATATAAAATAAAACTATAGTAGGTATGTTCTGGTGCTAAGAATATGTATCAAGTATTGTTGTTGATTAGTTTTAGTTCTAAAAACGTATGGTCGATTAGAATATTGTTTAAAAAAATCGATTTTAATTTTATCAATTCATTATTCATTACATTATTTACACATGAATACATTATGACTAGGCTATGTAATAATAATTTTTATTCATAGTGCTAATGATAAATATGACTGTTTCAATTTTATAATTAATATCTATGTTATAAGGAGTAGGTAGGTAGTAGCTAACCTTAACTTGTTTTTCAAAAAAGTCACCCTGATTTTTCTTATTGCATGTGTTCTGTACGCGGAAGCATGAATCTGAAACTACATATAATATGTTTAACAGTTAATTGTTATTTGTTTAAAATCCCATATTAATAAGAAATAACATATTAATGTTCCTTACCGTCGCTGGAATTCCATGAAAAAATAGCGTCGATCACGTAAGTATTATTCCGATACCTATCGTGGAGAAATTCGATGTTGATGACATACTCTTTTTGTTCTAATCGGCCTGATATTTCCCGCCACGGCTGGATGACGGGGCCCCGTTTCCAAGATGAGTGTTTTCCTTCTTTGTCCACCAGAGCACTCCATAGAGTATAATTCTTATTCATATCTCCAGTATAAATAGTATGTACTCTATCGTTTCCATCTATGAGTCTGTAATTAATCTGAAAATAAAATGAAGAGTGAGTTTATTTTTCGATCGGCTTCAGTAGTATATTTCCGTGCTTTGTTTAGGAAATTGTATATTATTATGATAATCTTATTAATTATTATTATAATAATTAAGCCGAGGATAGGGCGCGATGGCGCTCATTGGGGGAGGCCTATGTCCAGTAGTGGTCTGAGATAGGCTGATCATTATGATGATGATAATTTTAGTAGATATTAATATCATAAGAATAATTTAAATATACCTGGAGACCAGAAAGTCAGAGTGCGCTGAATACAATAATAATTTTAAGCAACATAACCATATACTGCCCTCCTACCAGATGGTCTGACGACCTGAAGAAGACTGCGGAAGTTGCTGGATTCGGATGGCCCAGGGCCGGAAGGAGTGGCGCCGATTAGGGGAGGCCTATCCAGCAGCGGACATCTAGAGGCTGGCGATGCTTAATGTTACGTCTTCCGATGTTTCTTCATAGTTTTGGAATTTTGGATTCGAATTTTCTAGCCAGTACAAACTAAATGCCATAATCAACCGTTCCACGTTCCACCATTAGACACGAGTATACGAGTAGATTAGGCTTAGTGCCATAGGAAGAATAGGTACATAATATTGTTAAGGCCGATAGTAACTCGAAACTTCGTCGTCCGTTATTTATGGCATATAGGTATACATACTCGTATAAGAGTATTGTTACCGACGAATCTAGAAAATTCGCGTTGTTGGTTATTTATTGCATATAGGTGTACATAATATTATAAGACGACAAGCGATACGACAATATTTAACACGACAAACGAAATCCGACCTTACCAGTAAAAGATTAAGGTCGATTGTCACTTGTCGCCCGGAGTTGTTTACAAAATTAATACGGCCGGCGTGTGGGCGGAGCTTGCTTTCTGGAGAATCATGGAACAATCTGGAACTTACTGGAGGCCACTAAAAGTATACATATATAAACCGTGTGGGCGCTGCTGTGAGAGACAACCAGTAATCAGTATCACCTTTGCGCATACAAAGTCAGTCAACACCCTCCAATTATTACAAAACCGTTTCATGCGCAGAGCAACCGGGGCACCCTGGTACCTGCGCCATGTAGATCTCCATAGGGACTTTCTGTTGGAGTGTTGGAATATTTAGACACAATAGCCCAGTTCTTAAAGAAGCAAGCCGTGCAGTATTTCGACAAGGCTGACTTCCACCCAAACAAACTCATTAAGAACAGTCTTGTACCCCGGCCGTCCAGCCGGGACTTATGCTCCTCTCAGGAGACCGTGACACGTAATAAATGACGACGATATTGCACTGATAAATAGGTCTCTTCCGGAGGACCCGACATCCTCCTAGACACATCACATCCACCACATATTCACGCACCGTCGCCGCCGGCGAGGGCGAAGAGACCGCATTCCTCACGGCAGACGTGCAGCGTCCCCGTACATTTGACCGCCGCAGTACCGTCTCCTTACGATAAGCACACATCGTGACGATCCGCGCTTAGGTTTAAATCTCATAGGAGACGCCCACGGATCGGTCGCACAGCCCCAAGTCCCATACTCGCTGGGCGGAGCCGGAGGTCCAGCCCGTGTTGGTCCTCACTCCTACCGTCCCCCACTCTGCTAAATTCAGGCAGAGCCACTTCGGCTCGCCATTAAAACTCTGTGAAGCTGTAGAGGCCATTAGGATCAACAGAAAAAGACAGAAAAAAAAACCGTGAGAGACAGAACATTTTTGGAGCGATTACGAGCGGTCCAACGAGCGATAAGAGCAAGTGATTTCTGCGAATACCAGCGATACAT
>DWDT01001483.1:0-15796 GCA_018245595.1 Microceris scylla | reverse complement strand
ATCCCTGAAGAGGTAGGCAGAGGAATGCAGAGCACTCTCACGTTTCACCGGTTACGTTTACGTCCCACTATGGAATAGGTGGTGAGCCTATTGCCATGCATCGGCATTTAAAGCATTTATATTCTACTAGTATAATATTATTTCAGTGAGAATCACATTATCCAGAAGCATTCCCCAGATTGCTCAGTATTGTGTTGCCGGAACGCAAGGTAGCTACGAGTATAATAGACGCAAACGCCAGAACAGCCGCTTTACGGCTTCCTCTTGGCAATCGGACCATGAATTTCAACAGGCGGCACTGACGCCTGTCCAGACAGACACAATATCCTGTTTATGCGTCTCTTTGTGTCGTTAGAAAACTATTTATCCGTTTTCATTTTCCACATAACTGTATAAACGTGTAGGCTGAAGTTTATATGAGAAAATTTGAAGACTGAGCTGAAAAATTAAATATTATTTGAGAAAATGTATATGAGCAAATGCACAAAGAAGTTGTGATCGCGTCCTATCGCCGAGTATCAGTAGGTACAAAACTCCTACAAAGTTACGTACGTAATTCCAAAACACTTCTCATTACACGCGAAAGTTATTGTAGAAATGTGTTTAGAGAAAAACATAATCCGCCGTACCCTAATCAGTTGGGAGCAGGGCGGGAAAATGTCGATTGTAGGAAAGTTTTTTTGAATTGTACAGTACATAATTGTGTATGTGTAAAATTTTACTGGAGTTTTTTTTCATATTATTTGAACGAGGACTCCAATATGCGATGTGTTAGATGTGGTGTTGTCTCTCCTTTGTATGTACTTCACATAATAATCGAATATTATATAAATCAGAATAAATGATCAAGCCAGCTCATAACAACGCAAACACTCATGCTTAGACATTAGACATAAAAACAGTCTTTGTTAATATTAATAAATAATTTATATATTAATAATATCGATAAATTTCAAGACGATTTATTCTGAAACTAAAACGTAAACGGACTGGGTACTGATAATGTTAGGAATATAAAATTTACTGGTTTACGGAGACATCTGTGTCAGGCGAGAATTAAAGAAATACAACGAATACTTTAGTAGGAACGCGTTTCGCTACAAATTTCGGGTTTGAAATTGCAAAATCTGCTGGAGCTTTGTTATTATGGATTTAAATTCCGCAGTTGTGTTATATTTAAATACAAATCGTATGAAACAGGACACGGTTAAATAATCGTATAGCTGTGACCCAGTTTTTTTTAATTGGGCAAATGTTCATTGCAAAGTGAATAAAAAACTCTATAACAACTTTCGTGTTTTTATGAAAACAACAGAGGAGCGTAATATTAAGTTATTCGTGTAGCCAAATTTAATGGTATCTTATCTTAAACAAAGCTAAATATCGTACGTTAATATACTTCACCGGTAAGCAAAAAAGGAAACATAATTTCTTTGTGGAAGATTTACATTAGCAATAGAATTTCCACACACGAACACTGAATAGCTGATTCTACTGCTCCCAACTGTTCCTTAACTAGAATATTTGACCATTTATGCTTAAATAGGAACACCGTAAACCATAATGGACAAACAGAACTAGCTAAACTAATAATGTTTTACTTTTTAATCTCAAACTAGGCTCATGGCGTTACCTGTTTGAACAAAAAATTGAGGAGCAATTTAAGATTAAGATCTAAGATTAATTACATATTTAAATGTAACGTCAGTGTCTAATTTATTATATGTATACAAGAACATTATACAACCTAATTTGTTAATAATATTAATAACAATACAGCAAATATTAAGTAACATCACTAATTATATATATGAAAATATTCTCTATTTTCAATGCCGAAGACAGTGAAGCATGATATTCGTGAACCGTCATACAATGTTATGAGTATTGCCAATATGTTGCAAATTATTAAACCTGGATATATTATGTATGTGTAATACTGCACTGTAGTTAAAACTGTGAAAAAGTTAAATTCCTGTGGGACGCCGCGGTATTTACGATTGGAATTGAAATCCGTAACCGCTCCAGGGACAGAGCTCTGGACCGTACAAACTACTGTTCAAATAAAAGCATTTTGTGTAGGTATATACTTGTATTCTTTTTATTTTATGTACTCTCCTTTTTTTACACTCGACGAACATTATTTTCGCAATACTAACGAATTAAACTTTAAGTCCTGGCGACCGGCTGATTGCGGTATAGTGCAGCCTAAATAGGCACGGCTAAACGCCCTGGCCGCCGACGGGCAGCGGCGTCGGCGGAACGAAAAGCTGTCTCTCCAACCCGCATGCCCAGCGTGGAGATTACGGGCATAAACCCCCTTTTGGGGGAGGCCTATGTCCAGCAGTGGACTGAGATAGGCTGATGATTTAACTTTAAGTTTATTCGCATTATTTACGAGATAAACGTAGATGTTGGTGAAAATTGTGGTAAGCAGTATAAATAAAAAGAGAAGAAACAAAATCGATTATTCATCACGCTCATGAAATCTCAAACTAATAAATTAACAAATACATATATACACGCTGTTAGAAATATATCTTTACTTCTTCATTCATCAGCAGGATGTCTGGACAAAATAGGATCTTATCTGGTCTGTTAGTGTGAAGATATCTACATATATCCACTTTCCTATATTAATTAGTAGGATTAAGGATCTAAGACAAAGTGACTAAATCACTAAGTGACTAAGTGCCTCAGTGTATAGTCGACTAAATGAGTAAGTGACTAGCCGAATAAATGATTAGGTGATAAAATAGCTAGGTGAGTAAGTCGCTAGGTTACTTAATATCTACTTAAATCTCGTAAATAATACATAATTCACCGTGTAAGTTGTATAATGTAAATGATATTGAACGCAGAGCCTTGATACAATATAAAATGGTAACAGTATAGATAAATGTTTTGTGAATATCTATACGAGTATCATACACATGATCGGTCTCCGTCATGACTTCTGCACCATCAGCGAGAGCTCATAAGGAAATACCTCAATTAAGAACGAAAATAGTCGGGATATCCTTAACAATATGCTTCACTTAGATAACACGTAATTAAATTGGATTAAGTAACAACATAAAAACATATATATAAACTTGTAAGCTTAAAATTTAACAGTGTTTTAATGAAACTACAAAAAACAGGCACTGTTAAAACGCAGCAACATTTACAACATGAAATTGCAAATGCATAACCGCTCATGCGAGAAGCTTTCTGTTCCATATATTGAAACAGTGTAATACGGATAAAGGAAATTTACAATCGGTATAGTGCAATATGTACCTATAACATACATCCTTAGAGCCAAGTAACTGAAAATCAAGAAAAAAACCTTCATAGATAACCAGAAAGAAGTATCGGACAGACTAACAATCTTATGATAGAACAACTTCAACACCAACAACAACCAATCAGAGCGTTGCTTCAAGATCTTCATCATCATAAACTTGGCCGTTCGCTTTCAACACCAGTCCTCTCAGAATGAACAGACGTTACTCTTCTGGACTAGTTCAACAATAAAATTCTTATTTACAAATTGCATTTTTAATCGTAAATGATGGAAAGCACTACCATTCCCGACTGTATAGTAAAATTCTTCACGCGAAGGATTTTAGTTACCATGGAAACCCATAAAACAAGTCAACGACCATTTGCTAATTACTGATAATTGAATGTAATGTATGGTGAAATAAAAAAAAAACGTAACGTCACGCCTAATAATTCCCGAAGGCGTAGGCTGAGGATTGTAGTACACTCCCACGTTTCACCAGTCACGTTTACGTCCCGTGGAATAGATGGTGAGCCTATTACCATAGAACATGCACAGGTTCGAATCGTTACTAGAAATTCTAAATTAGAAAAATCCAATAGTACCCAACCATTCAAAGGAATTTGAATCCAGGACCTCCCGATTGGCAGTCACGCTCGCAAACACTCGACCAACGAGACTGTCTATGTATTATATCATTCAGGCGTTTGTTAAAGCAAACTTTGAAGCCGAAATATTCTTCACCATAAATCGAATAGTGTGATCTATATTTGTGACGTCACGCATACATGGTGGTAAAAAACCAACATATTTAGAGAAATTGTATTTTAATTTGAGGAATATATAAACAAGAGACTAGGAGCATAAAACCCGCTTAACCCTGAAGCAATTATATATCCCGAGCGATTTGCAAATAATGCTGACCGCGAACGGCCTTTGAATATTGGACTGGTGGTGAACTTTGACACTAACACTTCACAGAGGATATTAAACAAATGATTTCGGTTGTCATCGGCGTATAACGTAAAATGTGATTGAAAAATCTGATCTGAAAAATGGATTTTATTTTAATCTCCTATTGTTCTAGACGCCTGCTGTAAATCTGCCTTTTACTGGTTGATTACACCTGGTTTTCACTTTTTTTACATTTTCACAAAGATTCGTAAATAAAAACTCTAATCGCATCCATTTTAATTAAATAAATAAAAACACGAATAGGATAGCAATCAACTGGCATGTATACCTACTTTACACTGGAACACCTTAGTAAAGTACGCGACAAGCATTGATTTTAGAGTCTTAATTTCAACGCAATGTAGGATATAAGGGCATAAGGGAATAAGGTTTACTAAAGAAGTTCAAAGTAACATCTAAAGAAAATATAAATTCTACTGCTATTGAATCTCATTAGTTAGTCGCATCAACATATATATCATTGCTTAGTAAGTAGTGGTCCACTGACCTAACTAGTTACCTCAGAGTTTGCTCACCCGGTAATCATTAACATAATCGTTATGTAGATTAAACGTTTAGTACACGTTTCTCTGTTTAATACAACGAAACTGAACATTAGTGTCGGGTTCGTGAATGTTAAAATAAAGAAATTAAACCTGACTCGACCTGAAAAATAAATAAAGAAATTAAAGCTGACTCGATTACCGTTTAGCGCCACATTTTAATGGCTTTCAAATGTTGTATATGGGGATCTGTTCGTCAAAGTCGCGGTAGGTACCGTACGAGACGAGACCGAGACGTAAAGGTATTCGTCTCGGATACAGATAATTTTAGTATGGAGTATTGTAAATACTTTATTTATGAAATATTATATATTATGTGTGAAAATTTTCGAAAAGTTGCGAAATTTGGTATGCTGAAAATCACATCTTCGAACTTCGTTCATGCTTCAAACTTTTAAGGGTTCTTTAAATAGGGGCGAATATATATTACAAGGCTTAGAATTCGGTTTCCTATTCCAGAAATCTAGAGTTCGATTTTGACATACACATTTCCACACCACCTACAAAGGCCTTGAAAAAACTACAGTGATAAAACCCGTGTACTTCCCAATGTTCTCTAAGTCGTGTGAAACAATTCGCACGTAGCCAACGGGATAGATTAGGACAATAACCCTTCTCATTCTGTGAGGATATCCATGCCCAATAGCGGAAAGATATGAGTCCGATGACATGGGGTAATCGACCGACAAGAAAAATCTTGCTGAAAATATTTTACGCCTCGTGAAAATTTACAAGAAAATATAAGATTCACAATTGTGATTATAATAGGTTATGAACTTAGTTGTATTTATATTTTACTGTGACTGTTTCGTTGGTCAGGTGGTTGCAAGCGCGACCGCCGAACAGGAGGGCCCTGGTTCAAGTTCCGGATTGGATACTATTGGATTTTTCTAATTTAGAATTTCCAATAGTGACTGAGCCCAGTGTATGCTAATCGACTGACCACCCATTCCATAGGAAGTAAACGTGACTGGTGAAGCGTGGAAGTGTACTACAATCCTCTGCCTACTACTTCGAGGGTTATAGGTGTAATGTCACGTTTTTTTAGATTTTACTATTCCCACTAATCTTTTATCGTGTTTTTTTCATAATTATGGTTATTAAGCTGCTAATATATGTAGCTCATTGAACAAAACAAAATTCCTGAGTGAAGCCAGATACAAAGGCGTCGTTTCCCTAATAATTACGGTTCTCCAAATTCTGTCAAGGACCAATATGTGTTCATTATACCTCAAGCGGATAATTCATTAGTGGAATGTTTCCGAACATTAGTGAATTGCTATGCAATTATGTTGTAATAATTGTAACAACAAAGGGGCTTCGAATTATTCACAAGTAATATCGACGCCTAATTATTATGGCAGCGGGATCGTTTAATTGTAAGCGCTATATTGAAATATCCGCAAGTGTTTACATTTGATGTGCTCGTGTAATGAGGAAGCGCGCTCTTATATACATATAGTCCAAGGGATGTGCGCTTCAAGGCTTTTTGAGATTAGGAAACCACCCTCCAAGCGTTAAGTGACCCCAGAGTGGGTTTCATACGAGTAGGTAAAATCCCACATAACTGGATTCCCCGAAAGATCAAGTATATTTCGAGGTTATCTTTTCTACAGGAGAATAAATAAGGGACATGATTTTTAATAAAAATATAGTGCAGTTATGAGTTGAAACAATTTCACCTCGTGTCAGTGTTATTTTCAGTTCTTATGGTTCTAGGGATGCTAAATATATATTAAGTAAAAGAGCATGTTTCTAGCTATTCATTGGCATTGTGATTTTAGTTCCAGGTCTTTTATTTCTTCTAGAATACATGAATATAATGCCTTAACAGTACCCAACGAAAGTTTCAGCGTTCCCCCAATCTCACGTTAAGTAATAAAAAGTTATAATAATTGTGATGCACATAAAACCTACTCAAGGTACCATATTCTAAAAGTATTATTTTAAACATACACTCAGTACTCTCACTTATATGGGAATCACAATAATTGGGAAACTTAAAAAAATATTACTATTTATTTACAAAAAACCCGAAATAGTCTTAACAACGACGCATCGCTGGTTCGTGTTCAGGTCCCTCATCAGTACCCTTCTTGTACTCCTCGAGATATTCGTATTGTTTCAATCGTCTTCTGTTTCAACTGTATCTAGTCTGCCCTAAACAATACTGTCATATAAGAAATTACAGTTTTCAGTTTAAACAAGAATATCTTTAATACTGTTAAAGGGAAATAAGAAATTCTTCCATTACGTTATTATTCGCTGAAAACTCGTCAGGTGTAGAATAATGCGTTTCTTCAAAGTACAATCAGATATTAATATATTACAGCTAATCAAGCAGCGCAATGAATAATTAATGCTAATAACGGCATTAATAAATTAGGAGCCACAGATTAGCCTCAGAAGTCAGAGGTCACTCAGATGTATGCACCTTGAAACGTTGACAGGTCTTACTCCAAAATGTAGTAACTAAGTCAAATTAAAATACATATCTATATCATTTGCAATAATATTTTTTAATTATTCGTCAGTTTTGAATTTCTAAAGTATCTAATGCTTGATTCCAACGTTACAATTCCAATTCCAATATTACATTATACTAGTACCTAATTCTATTCGGAATCCAGCCGGCCGGAGTGATTCCGCATCGCTTCGGGGCCCTTAATATCACGAGCAAGTTAATATCTAGATTTCTAGACGAATAGATAGCAGCACAAAGATATTTGGTAGTCTGATTTAATATTCAGATACATTATTACTATACACAGCAGTAATTTAGGTACCTATTTTGAGTATTGCCATAACTGAACTGGTTAAGTATTATTGTAAGACTGATATTTTGTTCATTCAATTTATTTGCACGGTGTATTTTAATTATGAAATTAATTAATACGCTGAAATATAGGCTAAGGGTACTTTTGCAAAATTAATTTCGGGAATGCGTGAACACGGATATTTTTCTTTTAACTAAATAATTATAGCATAGGTATATTTTGTTTCGATGTTTAGATATACAGATCGCGGCCCTTGAGTACTAAATTATTACCCGCTTGTCATTAAGTTTATTTTTAAAGCAGTTTTTACTGCTGTAAACTTCGTTGAACACTCATTAATATATGTTTCTTTAACAAACCATTATTTTGTAACAGCGTTAAGGAAAGGGTCATGAAAGATGGAATTCCAACTCTGATCCAAATGTATTGCCAGTTTAAACAGTTCACCATTAACTTGGAAGAATAACACTATGGACGGAAGACAGAAATATAAATAGAATAAGAATATAGGTACTGTTAACATTATAATGATACGTGAAATTGAGGAGAGCTGCTATTTACTTTATGAAGGAAAAGTTACGGAGAGTAGACGTAGGAACCAAAGTTTGATTCCAATTATAACTTTTGAGATTTTACGAGTACATCTTCGGTTTCAATGCTAGAATGGGTAGACGTATGAATAGGATAAGAATGCAGTAAAGTAGAACATGTGCAATGAAAAGAAGTTGGAACGAATGAATGCAAATTTTATTATATGTACTTATCATTAGGTATATGTACTTAGACTGCCTCGTTGGTTGAATGGTTGCAAGTGCGACTGCCGATCGGGAGGTCTTGGATTCAAATCGAAACAATCAATTTTCTTATTTGGAATTTCTAGTAGCAACGCGCAGTCTGCATCGATGCCCGGTTTATGGCAATAGGCTCACTACCTATTCCATTGGTCTTAAACATAACCTTGTGAAATGTGGGAGTGTACTACACTCCTCTGCCTACCCCTTCGGAGATTACAGGCGTGTTGTTGTTGCGTACTTATCATTATAACGCATTGAGTTTGACTACTCCTTAACTACCCCGTAACACTGATTTCAATTTTAAGTTTTAGGTCGACACCATTTTATATACATATATTACTTTAATAGTCTATCATGACGCTTAATTTATCAATTATCGTACCAATAGCAATAAATAATATAACAAAATTTAAATATATCATATCTATGAAAGAGATGGGAACATAACTTAATATAATATTTTGCACACATTCAGTCAATAACAACTCGCAAAAAATTAATAGGTCAAAACATTAATTCATACTTCAATTAACATTTTGCAGGTTAAAATTGAACGCAATGAAAAGTATAATGTGAAAACTATACATTCTTTTTTCTGCAGCTTTCAGCACATTAATAGTATATTATTATTATAACAATATTATTGTTAGGTATACACCACTTGCCTCAATGGATAGGCAGAGAGCACCAAGTGCTAAATACCTCTATCCTTAAACACGTCACGTGTTTCTTCTACATTCATGACTCAGCAATTTAAGGACTTGCATCGGTCAGCATATTATTGTCTATATAAAAAATCAATGCACGGAAGGAATTTATGCTAATCGTTCCCAACCATTTTAACATTACCGATAAGCACCTACGAGTATTTGTAAAGGGGAATTTAAAGGAAGCTGTTTGCCTCGGTGATATGTTCAATACTACAAAAATCTCAGAAATTGCATTTTGATATCGCATTCTGTATGTATACATATATACGTATACATACATATGGATACACTTGCAGTTATATCGAACATGAGGTGCAGTATGTCCGTATGCATTGATTAATTTGTATGCATGTATTCAACGCACTGCAACGTCAACAAGATCCAGCCTCTTGTCGAATTGAAACTAAAAACATATATCCAACCTTGCATATTAATGTGTGCACTGGTTCATGAAAACTTACTACTCTAACAAAAGCTACATATGTATAAAGGCCGTGGCCGTACAAACTAACATAACTCATTGGCAGCGGTGCAAGTTAAAAAAAAAAAAATTATTTCCACTGAAAGAATATTGCGAACGGCCCCCAGTATAACAACTCGAGTAGTTTCTCGTAACACACAATGAGATATTATTCTCAGACCAACGGCGTTAGACGTGGTAACTAATAGATAATTTGCATAGCCTCGAGTGTAGACGAATGTGTCGTAGTAAACAGGTTGCTTTTGCCCAAAGGGTCCTCTCTTACCCTACATACGTTCTCGATACTATCTTATCAATGTTCTATTTGTATTGAATGAACGTCTCATTGAAGCACTTTCATTCGAGAGACCGTAAACACAATATAACCAAGAGTGTGGTTCAGACGTTAATACGAAGGAAATGTGGTAGGCTGTAATTAAAAAGGGGGATTTTTCAAAATGTATTTATTACGCCTTATATACGAGTATTATTGGAGAATTTCTCTTCGTCTTATTTCACTATTGATTTTGTTCTTCTTTTCAATATCTTATCATCACGATGTTTTCTGCATTATTTTTGCGTGTGAAATTTAATCTTAAAACAAACAATTTGAGAAAGAAAAATATTCGCGTCAGAACTTGATCACCGGACCATCCAAAGCTGAATATGGCTTTTGATATTTACTTTAACTTAATATTCAACAATCGTACACTGTGCTCACCCTAATCATTTTCTATTCTCGTCCGATAATATTATATCTGCATTGCCGTCAACTGCCATGTTTTTAAGAAAAAGCTTGTTTATTCCCTGTCCTGGTCCACAAAAACGTAGCCGTATTGCGCGTTCAAAAGCTAAGTTAGGTTAGTTTTAAGTTAGGCTATATTAGGTTAGGTTATGCATAAAACGGCATAAAAACAATATGCCCTTTCATTTTACTCATTAAGCAATTTAATACAAGGTATTGTATATTTCCAATAAATTACTAATACAATTCAATTTATCAAATTAATACGAATGATTCTACGACAGTAATGAATGTAGTTATTTATATTTTCATTCTTAGGAAATTTATCACTTGCTTTAACGTAACATCACGACTAAATTTCACGGAAGGGTTAGACAGATATATATGTATTCCTATCTATACAAAAATTGCAACTTTGTAGAGCATGTTTCAAACATACCGCAAACACAATCGTAGTATTTATAATATTCATTTAAAAATAAATATAACAAAAATGCACATACAATTCCAGCAACAGCAGCACGGAGTTATCATAAGAAAAATAACGACAGCGGAACAAAAAATGAACAGCGCATTTCTTGTAGAGGTGATCGATTGCGCGTGTTCCTTTTATTGTAACTGCAGCTCGAATAAATAAGGCAATGAATGAATAAAAGCTTAATCTTATTCTTGAGTTCGCTCCGTGCTTTGGGAGTTTTATTTAGGCGTTCGCTGACGTTAGTTTTCTCTTGCAAAAGCCGTAATTAAGACTATAGAAAATGGTTCTGAATGTAAAGCAAGTAGAGGATAGGACTATAGGGAAATAGGCTTACAAAAGCAGATTTAGATCATATGCAATACCTATGTGTATAAAATATACACACATATCTCATTAATACACACACTATTAATACACACATCGGAACGAAAAATGCGTATATAATTAATGTATTTTATGTAAAAATACTTGCCAGGTATTGAATAATGTGATTACTACAGTGTAAGTAATTTTACTATTAAATATTTCATGACTAGCGAGTACTATGTAGTAGAACTATCATAAAATCATACGTGAATTAAGCCGGTACATACCTACTTAACTAGCATGGGTAAAATTATACCGGAACAAAATAAAAAAAAATTATATACGTTCTAATGAAAGAAATGAAACAGTAAAGCAGTAGTAGTGATGTAAGGAAGAGAATATCAGCACACTTCCCAACATTAATTTTAACATGGAAATACCTTATTTGACCTACATATACATATAAATTATCTAAAGAAGTTACTCGATAGTGAGATTGGTCGCAGGCGAATGTTATTACTGAGAAATACCTACGTCATGATACTATGGAACTCCTGCACCCTTGAGACGGCCTTAATATTACAGCACAGCTTAAGCACCGGATATAATTTTACATCCCATTGAACTCTCCAAAGGGTTTTACAACTTACCAAAAGATGCTATGGCGCTTAATTATTTAAACGAACCTTGAAGAATCTTTCAATGCAGAAATGTTGTTACTACATAGTAAATAAAAACTACGCCAATCACAGTTCTAGCATACTGTAATTTGTTACTCTGCTACGTGTCATTTTACTGAATTACTAAGAATATATTTAATTCATATTTGGAACATCTCACTCAAACTTTCAATCCGTTCTATATACAATTTAAGACTGAAATTGATAAAACACATATAAACATAAGCTAACACATATAAACATAAGCTGTAGGACCCATACACATCCAATGCATTAGCGTACCGCATTTACATACACAATAGGATACAACAGGATTTAGCTGTCTCCAGCGCTGCTACGTTTAACAGAAATTTCCTATTACTCCGCCTAGTCTATTTACACATCTTAACATAATTCTAAGTGATCGTACTGATTATGTCGAAAGGGCTTGGGGACGTAATGTCGTTATCGTCATCATTATTAGCCCGTCATCGTCCACTGCTGGACATAGGTTTCTCCAACAGTACGCCATTGAGATCGTTCTTCAGCTCCAGGGGACGTAATGTAGAAGTTGTCAATTCTGAATGAATTTCCCGGAATAAAAATATGCACGTTTGAATTTGTAATGACTGTAAAAAAATTTGTTTTGTTTAGTGTAGCTCAAATTACGATTTCTTTTAAATGCTTTAAATGTAAGCGATGATATCACACTGCTGTAGTTATCTTAATTATAATCAGTAAATATTAATTTTCTATTATAAGTATAACGTTAACATATGTACGAGTACTCTCACTTTAAAACTCAGTCCTGTTCTCTATCATTAAGTAACATTTGGTACACTCTCTACTATTACGGCATTCCAATATGAATTAGTAGTGTAATGTCAATCCGTAGCAAAAGCCCGACGGTAGTCCGATGTAGAGACATTTGACAACTGACAGTTGCTACTAAAGGGAATCTGTACATGAAAGGACGCATCTGTTTTGGCTAAATTGTGATACATTGTAGACACGACACAAGCAACGTTTGGTTTATGATTCAGTGACATGTTATTGTTAAATTATTAGCAATATGTAACATTCGAATAACGAATTGCAAACAAACATATCCCCCAGGTACAATTTGACTTACTTTATTGAAATATCAGCAATAAAATATATCGTCATAAAATATGGGTCGCAGTGATTTTTTTCACCGCAGATAAAAGTCGAAATACATTCTGATATTTTTATTTTACGAGTTGTCTGGGCTAGGACACACATAAATTCGCAAGTGTGAGCCAGCGGTGACTGATATGAAAATGTAAATAGGAACCGCGTCGCGTTGGCAATAGAATAAAAATTTAACGTGCCCAAAAAGCGTCATGGTTTTCATAAAATACTTTCAGTATAACCGTAAATAAAAACTTTTCGACATTTCTAGCTCGATCCCTGTAATATTTATCGACACAGAGGGTGTGCACGATAAAGTGTGGCACTTGGAAACAAACGTAAATATTAACCGCGCCTCACTTTAAAATTTAAATACTTGGAATACGCACGGAATATTGTTTGAAAATTTTAGGTAAGCTTTTTATATTTAGCTTGACGGGTCGTTCTGTTAACATTGAAATTATCCAAAGGTAACTCGTGCAAAAAGAAGAGAACTAACTATTCACAAACAAATGTCCGAGAGCGTAGTTAGAATAAAACAGTGAATATACAGTGAGGCTCGAGCCTGCACTGCGCAGTGTTCGACTTCGTCGTGGCTCCCGTATTTCAGTCGCGCGCCGAGTGTCGAGAACTCTCGACCTTAAACCCGCAATCGACACCATTCCCATAAAGTGACATTACCTTTCGGATAACTCGCTCTCAAGAACTTTCTTAACATGTGAAGTGTTTATAAATAATATTTGAGCTTTGCGAGTCTTTTCACCAAAGTTATGCATTAGTTAATTCAGTCGTCGAAGTTGTGCTCAACTAGAGATATGATCAGGGAAACTTATCAGGGTCTGTTTCTCAGTTTCGTTTCCATTTCCTTTTGCTGTCAGCTGACTGAAACTATGGCGAAGAGCGCCAGCAGATACATAGGTGAGTTATAGAAGCGATTTGGCCTCATTACCACTTAATGTGTGCATTTATCTCGTTCGCATTTGACATTCAATGCGCGTTTATACGATAGTAGATTTATTTAGCGATGTTCTAAGAACGTATTTTAGCAAAAACATTGATGTGAAACATTTAACTTCTGTTACTATTGATTTAATAAAACTCTTCTTTCTTTCTTTTAATTTAAAGTATTAATAGGTTCGTTCGTTCAGCAAATATTGAAAAGTAAAGTTAAAAATCAATGACTACCTTCGTCTATATATAATTAATATGAAAGTATTTTTGTTTGTTTCATCTTTTCCGCTTTGGATGCAATGAATCAAATTAATCTAAAATTATTGTAAATGGCAATATTTTTTTATAAGATCTGTTTGTATGCATTTTTGCATTTTGAAACAAGAGATCACTCAAATAAAAAAATATATTGATAATGATTTAATTAGATATATCAATTTCAGTGCAGCATTTTAAAAATCAAATGGTAATCGTTTCAAAGTTCGAATAGATTTTTGTACAAATAATAATTTAGTCTTAAAATACAGTAGGCGGTCGTAACCTAAATTATCTTAAGCCCGTCGAAAAACCAACAACAGGGTCATTATGAACCATTAAAAACGTTATATAATTAACAAGGTAGAATTTTATTTACAGCTGTAATTAATCATAGTTAAGAAGGTAATTATTGTACAATAATTATTTGTGTTACGAAATAATACGAAATGTCAGAGTTTTTATGTTAACGCTTGTTAATTATTAATTTAATAAGAACGTTAACAATTTAACCAAAACCAGATAATGTCGTTTCTATTAAAAGTTTGTTACCTCTGAATTTTATATATTCATTTGACAGGTCTCTCATATGACTGGTATTTTTTTAAATTGTTTCTTATTTTCGCGGGTATATGATGTAGATACTGACGTCTCGCCTAAAATTTCAATACATGCAAATCTATAACGATACGGACATATTCAAACAGTAAAATAGACAGTTTACTGTACAAACATCTATCTTATATTGAATAGGAAATAAACGACAAATTAAATAACACAACACGATCCAGTGTAGTTGTTCTATATGACCGAACCTGTATTTTCCAATAATCTAGAATACAATTTGGCACGTTTGGTCTTTTGGTCAAAACCTAACACGACTTCGTGAATAGTCGGACCGACAAAGTATCATATTGGCAGCGCAGTAGCTTAAAAAAAAACAAAAATTTATCTATGGGCATGCATTGACTTTATAGGTAATGCCGGAACCGAATATTCTTTCTGTAATAGTTTGTTCCTATAATTATATTCCCGACATGTACTGTAGTACTATTTTAAAATAGGTTAAAGATATATTGCATAAATTATTACTATATACCTACATATATTAAGTGCGTGATCCCCGATCCGTCCGAGCGCGTCCGCGATCATATTAATTAAAAATCATGTGCTTAAAATTTAACTGATTTAAAAAACTACGTCCTAATAAGAATTGCATATACCGTAATGTGTAATCAAATGGTTTATAAGGCGAACTGGAAAAAGACGAAGTGCATCAAATATAACCGTAATAGTTTACAACGCTGTATTACTCGTAAAAAAAGATACATATTCCTTACAGCCTTCCCTTGACTGACTTGTTTGTCGAGGAGATGCAAGCGCAACTGCTGATCGAAGGGTGCTTGGTTCGGTTCGCAGATTGGGTACTACTGGATTTTTATTAGTTACATTTTCTAGTAGAAATTTCTTGTAATCGCTTAGAATCTGGATCTGTGCCCAGTGCTTGGCAATAGGCTCGAACCTAATCCATAGTGGGACGTATATATAACTGGTAAAACGTTTTACTGTATTACACTCCTCCCTTCGGAGAATATAGGTAAGCGTGTCGTTAAGTTTTTGTTTGCAATTTTTGAGAATATCAAATTTGAGCCAATGTGAACTAACTAGACTTGAACCTATTTCAAATGAAGGACAAGTATTGAATCATACTTTGTTCATATTAG
>DWDT01001482.1:0-15796 GCA_018245595.1 Microceris scylla | reverse complement strand
GTACATTTACATACTTAATTGTATTGACTTGACGTGCGATGGGCACGTTTATAACTGCCTTTTGTTAAGCGCGTTTTTTGGATGTTCGATATTATGTGCCCCTTAACGTTATGGACATAATGTCTATTATGGCGTAGCAATAGTGCCGTATTGGCATTGTTGATTATTTGTTTTTGAATGTGAAATGGCAAATATTTTAAATTTTAAATCGAAAATAAACGTGTTCTTTTACATTATTAAACAATGTCAAAATAAAGACTCAGATAATTTGTATCACGGTTGCCTAATATTTCTTCTTTCCACTGGCAATTTTCTAACTTACCACTGGCAACTCACCTGGCAACCCGTGGTATACGATTGCGGCAAATAGAAAACCCACGTTGAGGGTGGGCAGGAGAACAGCGAATATTGGCAGACCATAAAACCACCAAAACAGTAGCCATATCGACCCAAAACAGATCCCTGATAGTACGGATGCTCCTAGCAAGGCTGAAAATAAAATTTCTGTTAACACTGCTCCATTAAAGTACTCTTAAGACACAATTTACAAGCAAAAATGATTATGGTATTAATACATTTTTATTGATATTAAGAAAAATGTTTTATTTCTTAAGTTCTACTAAACTTCATAACATACGGTCCGATAAAATAAGTCAGTAACTCAATTTATCCAATACTAGGAATGTTCTAGAATAAATAGAAAAAGTATGAAATAGTATGAATCGGTAATATTACATAATAGTCTTACCAGGTCGATCCATAACAGCGATCAAAGAAATAACAATATAAGTAACGGTCACGCCACTGCCCATTCCGACCAGGAACATCTCCGTTTTGAAGAAGTGATGGCCGAAGTAGCACACGAATACGCCGATGAAGAATAGTATGACACAGAGAAGGCGTGATAGAGTATCATCTACAGAAATAAAATCAGTTATATACACGATTAAATCAATATAATTTATAGCTACGTAAAAAATAACAGCTACGTAAAGTGCGATTTAAAAATGAAGTTAACCTTTTCATGGAATCTTCTAGAGTTATCTATCAAACTACGTGGGTTCATTGGCGTGCATCTCGCTAATTTTTGAATTTGATGATTGCTGAGTCATAAAAATTTCCTATACTTCTTTAATACTTTAATAGCAATTTTAAAAAAAACTTTCGCTTTAATACTTTAATAGCAATTTAAAAAAAAACTTTCGTCCCCCTTGCCCCCTTCCCGCTTGTTTATATATATATATGTGTGTGTGTGTGTGTGTCTGTGTGCGTGCGTGCGCGTGCGTGCGCGTGTGTGTATGTGTGCGTGCGCGTGCGTGTGCGCGTGTGTGTGTATATATATATATCTCCTATCTACATACGACTTCACAATTCTAAATTAAGATTTGACTTATTGTTTTGCAAACCGTTTTTCATATCGGTTTTCATATCGTAATAGGAACCGACTGTCCAAATTTTCACTACACCCTTTCTGATCATGGATAAGACTGTCAGAAAGTTAATTCTTATGGATTTGTATTTAAAAACCTAATGCCCTATAGCTTATTACTTGATAGAAACAACAAAACTAATGCTATATTTATACTCTTCTCAATGGTTCCCTAGCAAGAAGCCTAGAATGTCATTGTACGTGACAAAGAGTACGCAGACAAGTTGGTCATGTAATACGTGACTGCAACTTATAAGGAACTCGCATCCGGCTGCCCATTCTTCGTCGATTCAGTATACTTCTATGTAGTATTGTTACAATAATTGAAATCGAAATTAATTATAATGCAAAGGTTTTTTGCGCATGGTTTATGTCATTTCCTTAACGAAAGTCATAAAGCCTACCTAAAATATTGCAATCACCCTCCTTCAAGAGGTCGCATCCATATGTCATATCGGGTACATATATAGAGTACGAGGCCTTGTTTGTCTGACTGAACGCGACTGCGACGTGCACGGCGCCCATGCCCGGGTACGCCGCCAGTCGTCGGCGCATGCGTTCACCGTTTTCCGGGATCTACAATACATGTTACCTTTGCATGTATATATTACAATAATGTCTATGGACAATTGTCATATGACCACCCGAACAAGAATTAGATAAAATACGCTTTGCCTATGGTCAACAAACAGCCAATAAATTACGGATATACCCAGTAAAACAAATAGGGCTCCATTGGAAATAGAACCTGGAGCCACTCTCCCTTGCTGCACATACCATTAAATAAAAGCAACAATGACACATGTATATCTTGAATGCTTATTGACATTAACAAATAACAGGTCTAATTAACTATCAATGACAGAATTTGATTACAGGTACCATTATCAGTTTGGTACTGTTTGTAAATCAAGTCCACTTGCTGATGTAAAATTTAATACAAGCTGTATATTTTTGTTCATGACAGTCTGTTATCAATTAATTTACTATTACAGCATATGGATATCTTGCTATCAAAGGAGAGGCCTTTAGCTTTAACACATCACTCATACAATTCGAAACTGCATACAACAAAATAGAACTTACAGACAAATAACCAGGTTTAAAGACATAAAATCCCTTAATATGTTATCTTCTTTAACTTACATTTATTGCAGTAGATAAAAGTATTTTATTAAATAACTGCAGTTACTTACAAATTCACCAAATTCCATAATGTTACCCAACGTCAGCATTTTTTGAATGTTTTCAAAGTAATACTCTGTATCATAATTTGGGTCAAGGTAGTACATCCTGTAAAACTTCACTTCTACACTGTCAAGTGATTTGCAACTTGTGTCTGTTGCATCTTTAGCAGGTGCTATATCAACTAATATGAAATCTTTATTTATAGATGTTTGTATGTAAGGAGATATGGCTGTGTGGAACTCCATGTTGCACCCTCCTGGTATGGGATCTACAACAATTATGTAATTAACAATACTGGGACATCATAAGTTTGATTTAATGTGGCTGAACATCTATACACAAAATTTTATATTCATTAATAAACCTATAAGGTATCTTCTAATAAATGTTAGAGCAACAAAGATTCATGTCTGATCTGTTTGTACAGTTTTTCAGCCACTAAATATAGAAAGAATAAATGAGGAAGAATGAAAAACATTTATATCATCTTTTCCTGTTATCCCTGAAGGGGTAGGCAGAGGACTGTAGTACACTCCAACATTTCACCAGTTAAGTTTATATCCCATGGAATAGGTGATAAGCCTATTGCCATGCATCGGGCACATATCCAGACTCTGAGTCACTACTAGAAATTCTAAATTAGAAAAAATCCTTTGTACCTGATGCTTGGGCTTGCCACCACTTGGCCATCAAGGTGATACATATCAATTAAATTGTGTATAACAATGTAACATAAAGCATACCTGTTTCATCATATCCATGTATAGAGATGTAGAGCTTGAGGTCAACACTGTTTGGGTTATAAATGTAAAATGTATCCAGCATAGGTTTTACTGATGAGTAAAGACCAACATTTGTTCCAACAACAGTTGATGTATATGTCAATGTATTATTGTATAATGTGATGTTATACAAGTGGCTATGTACTTGGAATATTATATATGATACATTCTTGTTCATATTAGTCATGCTGACTTGAAGAGTTGATGTCGAATTAACAGTCACAAAGCCTCCATATAGCTCCTTATCTGCCCATAGCAGGGTTTTATTTAATGGTATTGTTATACTAACATCTGAAAAACATTTGAATTAAATTCCATGAACAATATTGGCAATGGTCTAATTGCAGGTAAGCAAAATTAATATTAACTTTTGTTATCTGTATGAGAATTAATCGGTATGTCATGGATTGAGTCATCATATTAAATATTATACCATAGATTCTCTTTTTAGCAGGGGCGAGGTATAAAAATTTATAATTCGGAATACATGTACAACTAAACATAAACGATATTTTCAAGTTGAAACGCCCTGAATCGCAAAACCTAAGCCTTAACGTTAACGCAAATAAAAAAATATAACCTGCAATCACATTACTCTCATAGCAATAAAAAAGTTCGACACACTGTATTGTATATTAAGATAATAATGATAAAAATATTGTATTTCAATAAAAAATAATAAAGCTTTCATACTTACTTTGACTGTTAGTTGTCTTGAGAAATATAAAGGGTGCTAATAAAAGTATGATGCCAAATGGTGAAGAATTCTTAGAGCACAACATTTTTAGTTATAGATTTACGAACAATACCCAATTTACTTGTAGTACCTACATTAACCAGGATTAACTATAAACATTACACATTTTTTAATCCCAAACTGTCAGTGTCAAGTGACCTATCAGCTGTTTCATTTGACAGATACAAAATCGATATGCGCCATAAATACATTCCTTAGTCAAACCTTTCGATTCAAAACACTTGCATAGTTACCTATAAAATATATAAATTTACTCTCCTCAAACGCAATGCAAATAAACTTTATATGAGTAATGAACTTTTGTTTGTTGATAGTTCGAAGTAAGGACCTTTAGTTCACACTTAACTAGCCAAGATATAAAGAATGAATAACAACATAAATGAAATGACGAGCGAGAAAGAGACACCCATATTCTTTGGTTACAGATCATCAGCTACTTCAAAACTAGGTTGTTTTTGTTTCGCCTATTTTAGTACGGTATGAAATGAATTGTAATAATTATAAACGTAACGAACAATGATGGTCAGAGAGTCTCAATTTTTAGAGATCTAATTTTATGACTCACATCGTTCGCTCACTTTATGTAGGTAGAAATAGTAAACAAAGTGCGAAGAGTACGCTCTCAATCGATTCCTTCGCCGGCCGCTAGAGCGCCCTCACGTCCAAGGTAGAACATGGCGGCGCGATCAATGAAGTTGTAGTGTGTAGTGAAGTCTAGTGTAAAAAATTGAAATGATCGAACTTGTGGTGTTTTTGTATGTGGTATAAACCATTTAATGGGACATGGGAAGAGGACAGTTGTTGGACGCGGCGCGCAAAGGAGACGAGAGGGGCGTGGAAAAGATATTAGCACAAATAACGAAAAGGAGTGGTCCGTTTACAAGGTACGTGTATTACATGTTTTGTAAAATTTAATAGAGTTTGGGAATCTGTACCGTGTTGTATTGCTATCGGTATCTAAAACCAATACAATGATTCCGGTCCATCTAACAAGTATTGTTGTAAAAGTCACTCAAACGCTGATTTTCTGTTTATACCTTTGTAAGTGTTTATCTTTGAATCCTTATCGCCGTGGTAAAAAGTTTATCAGTCTAGTCCAGTCTAGCCGCTAGGTATCATTAGTTAGAAGTGACCGACAATAGCCAATTGTAGAAACTAACACAAGGCCGGTTGGATCTTCCGATGCTTATTATATACTGTTACAAATAAATGAACTGCATAAGGTTGAAGCAAATTTTGTAGCGTAATACGAGGCAGCGATGTACTATTTTCGAATTGTTTTCTTTCGTCTTATCTTAAATTTATTTTATGTCAATTATTTTTTATACCAATTTTTTTTTATGTGAAGATAAGTATGTACCTAGGTAAAAAATCAAGTTGCAGTTTGTTATATTAATTACTTGCCGGTACTTTCTTGTTATATTGTAAAAAGCTTGCAGTTTTATTTCCAGTTTGATAAAAAATATTTATAATAATACATTGGTAAGTATGATATATTGTAAGAATAAAAAAATATTAGAAATGTTCTTCAACATGTAACCAACATTTTAAAAACAATTTGAATTGTTATAAAAATCAAATTGATATAAATTAAGTAACATACTTTGTAAATCTCTCAATAATATAATCAATAAAGGTAATAACGACTAGCTATTTTTATTATACGCCAATGAGCCAGAGAGTACCTACACAAGTTTCCTTTCAAAGAATCCATAATTATGTACTCACATAATGCACTTTGGATTGTTCTTGATTCTTAGTAGTTCTTGACTCTGTAATAGTCTCTCAACAGAAAAGAAATGTTTTGTGTGACTGTGGATATGAGAGAATTGTGTTGTGTATGAACTTATGAGTTGTAAATAACAACAAATATTAAAACATGATTATTTTCTTGCAACAGAATTCTAAGAGTGGTGAATTAATATTTCACAATGTATGATATTAAATATTACTGAGGAGGCAAAAGTCTGAATTATTGCAGATGAATAAAGTTTCAGGGTCATAAAGATTAGCTTATCATCATTATCAGTATGTAATGATTTTTCAATGTAGTATATAATATGGGATACATGATACCATCTGTTCCTTTTCATCACTAACAATTTTTTTTAATGTCTTGCTTTTGGATTTGGGTTCTCATCAGAATGAGTTAAAACTAAAGTCCGCTATGGTAACTTGGTTGAGGTGGACAGACATCAAACACCTGATAGAACAATATATAGTCTTATTAGAATCTTGTGAAAACAAGATGTCTTTCTGCAAACCTCAACTTAGCCAGTGTAGCCATCTATGATATTAACCATTTTCATTCTGAGAGCACAACCATCTCCAGGAATAGAATGATAAAAGGGCACATGATGTGTGCTCAATATGGAATTATGTCAATTTGTCTTCACTGGTGCTTGTTGTAAATTTAAACATATCATCTCTTGTAATAAATCTGGTACTTTGTGACTCAGTCAGTCCTGTTTTGTTATGTATTTTCCTCATTATTTTCCTCCTTAACTTATCCACGATGCATGTTTAATTTGAAACAATATGTCGTAACTGTACTTGGTTAATATTGTAGAAGATGAGTTCTGTATTAAAATGGTACCAGATAGTGCTCACTGCCTACTCAGTGAAAGACCCAGTGGGAAGATTCTCACATTTCACCGGTTACGTTCCACTATGAAATAGGTGGTGAGCCTATTACCATGCATCGGGCACATGTCCAGACTCTGAACCACTACTAGAAAATCTACATTTGAAAATTTTGTAGTGTTCAGTAGTAGGCACTCTAATTTTCATTTAAAATCACCTATTTACTGCAAACGGCTTTTCCGGGCAGTACAACATCTGCCGGGGTAGGTAGTTGTATATATAACATAACAATAAGAAAGAGAATATTCCACTTCTCTGCCTACCTTTGTTCTTACAGACCTGCCATGTTTCTTCAAAATTCACTGTATACTTGCACACTGGTTTTGGAGACTTGGTCTCCCTAGGTACTTACGCATAACAGCATTCATATTATAAACATTTATATCCATTTTGTCATTCTTTCATCAGCCATCATGTCTGAACCCTCAGAATATACTCTATAATATTTGCAAGTGTCCTAGAGCATTACAAAATGTAATGTGACTAAATGCCTTTAACCAGACTCATAATCATAATGCATACCCCCAGAAACACAATGGGCTATTAAAATATTGTTATCAAGAATTCTTTTACATCTCAGTTCATTATTTTATAACTGTGACTTAACCTGCTCAGACAAAGACTATTTCATATATCATTACTTTATAAATGTATAATTTAATTGAATAAATTAACTTGCTTGATTTTGACCTTATTATTTAAATCATTTTTACAGTAAGATAGTTATATAGAATTGGTTGGTGCATTACCAACCATTTAAAATCTTTTTTTGGATATTTTTCACTGTAGTTTGTTTCTCCATGAAGGGTTCTCTAACATATTGTTCCAATAAAGATTTGTAGGATAATGGGTAACACAATTTTTATTTTAAATCCTGCATTAACTTTGATCCTTTTCATGTAACAGAAACAATTGCAATATTGTTCTCTTGCAAGCACTGAAATATTGTAAATATTCATAAAATGAATTGCCATTTCTACACAGTACTGATGTGTCATACTGCAGCAATGAGTGCAAAATATTGTTGGCATGATAGTAAACAAAAACAACTAGCAACTAGTGTCACAAACGACATTGGCCGGGTTCAATTTCATTACGAAAAGTCGTTGCCAAAAAATGTTCCAACAGCAGCGGAGTTAATCGTTATCTATTTAAGGAAGTTGGGGATAAAGTTAAACCATTAAATTGAAGTGTTTGGCTGCCGGCCAGGAGGCAATCGATGTTAGGCGAGGTGCGTTGAACTTTTGTCTGTCTGTTCATATCCTATTCACCTATATCGGCGTCTTTATATGCGCACTTGCACTTGACTCGAACCGTCGGAATAAATAAACGAGACGCCTCGGCCCCACCAAATAAGTGTGAATTTATACGTTATGCATTTTGTATATTTGCAACGCCATTCCACCAAAGACTTGTTACATGTTCCTAGTCATTCTTTCCACCGATTTATATTTTGTAACGTAAATATGCAAGTTCAACATTTTTACTAGAATTTGTATACAGTTCGTTACAGATTCGTTATAAATAGAAAAAACATTTGGCCGCAGTCTCTCAAAGTTATCTTTCTCGCTTAATTTGAAAAATTAAAAAAAAATCATCCTTGCTTCACTTTAACATTTTTTTAAGATCAAACAGAAAGTATTAAGTTTAAATTTAATTTAGCAAAATATAGTTTTTGAACTTTTAACATTTGAACCTTTCAAATGGCAGGGTCTTCTCTGAACCATCTGAACAATCCACAATATTTGTCAAACTGACTCCCCTTACAACCACAATGGACGCTTGCAAGCAACGATTGTTCACTTTGAGAAAGACTGTATTACTTAAATGAATCAGTTTCTGTTTAAGTATATAATGTAAACAAATTTTTTGTACTGTGAAAATGAATATTCTCAGGTGGTTTATTAATAGTTCTCATATTACGGGTCTCATTTGCTTATACTTAAGATCCTTTCTCACAAAATAGTACGCTTTAGAAATTTATATCCCTTAGATGAATGTATTTAGCTATTGAAAGGGGTGGTAAGTTGTACAAAAAAAAGCTTTTTAATATTCCAAAATTGTCAATTACTCGAGTTTGGAAGTTTTGTTTTTAATTATGTAATTCTCCTTTGGTTGTTTGACTCCGAGAGTTGATCAGAATATTCCAGATCATACCATTTTTTATTAACAACATGACAGCTTCGAAATTTCAATTTATTTGTACAATTTTCGAACCAAGCATTTGTGGTAGCTTATTCTAAACTAAAAATCGGGGTAACATGACATTTCCGTTCTCGTCTTGACTATTTCCTTATTAGAATCTCATAGCAATACATTACAACTCATATCAGTAATTACTATTTGGAAAAGATCATTCTTTCAATATGGATACTTTCACATGTTGGGAAATTAGTTTTGGGCTTAAAATTGGATTTATCAATCAAGCCGATGTCTTGAGTTCATTGATTACGTGCGTATCCTTGATCGGCATCTGTTATATTTCTGGGATGGATGCCTTTTACCTGTTTTCTGACCTATCCTGGTATTCAGGCTTGCATGCGTCACGGACATCGCCCCTAATGTGTACACGTAAAGATTACAGTGATCCATGGGAAAATAGCTCAATTTACTTATATTTTATAAGATTCTTAACTTTTTTCATATGCAACTCTACACTATTTTCAGTTCAGAATGACGATAGTTTTTATCTTCATCTTTTTTCTCTCGGCCTCTATAGCATCTTATACCTATGGTAGGTATCTAACTGCAAAGTCGATGTAAGCAAACCATTTGTGCTGTTATGATTATGATATTTACTAAAAATATTTAAAAAACTTACGATGATTACTATGATTACTTATGATTTTTAATCAATTTTTTTTAATTTTCATTCGCACGTTATTGTAGGTTACGAAATTATTTGTCAACTACATAAAATTTTTAAAAAATAATCTTGCAGTACGCGTTTGCTGTAGTGGGTTTATGCAATTTCCGAGAACCGAAACGTTTAATGCCCAACTCACGAACGCCAGGCGCCAATGGACCAGATAAACCCTAATGGGCTTATCGTCGCGACCCACATTCGAGCGTTTGCGATGCTGATTTGTAGTTATAAATCTTCATCTATTTAACCACTCCAGTTATTTTTAGCATGTGATTTTTATTAAGACATTAACATTACGTCACATCGCGATCCATGAAGACGTAAGGAAAAAAGTGTAATACAATCCCACCAGTTAGGAATTACTAGTTAGGAATCAACCAAATTAAATGACGGGTTCGATTATTTTCTAATTTATATCCGATCAACAAAATTAGATTATAAAAGGCATAATCTGATCTTTTACGTGCGTTACATTACGTCTACTTTACGTTTAAAATATGTGCGTTAAGGCGGTACATAATTTAATTATCTGAATACAATTCTATAACGGTATTTTGTTTAACCTAGATCTATAAAGAGCCAACTGCACCCCTATTTTATGAGTTGAGCACTGGTTTCCTGGCCGTTAATTGCGGATACCATTTTCCGATTAACGTACGCGTGATTTTAGGAACAATGGTACTTGGCTAAACGCTACTATGACATAGGTATGTAGGTGATATAAAGGGGGCGAGAGGCATAGCTGTATAAAAAATGTCAGCCTTGATCTTAGATCTTTGCCTAGAACCACTTTCTCTATATTTTCATCCTTGGAATTTTCTATCTAATCAAAGGACTTCTAGGAGGGTGCAGTTATTTAGTAAACGTAGTTTGATTCAGAAGGACAATGTTACATTCACTGAATGATATACTGGAATTTATTTATTTCAATTAAATCCCCTTGTATGTATTTAATGCGTAATACTAAAATGATATTTTTAAAAGGCATTGGGGTATGAAAATTAGTCGAGTGGTCATATCGTGAAGGCGTTGTATCGACAATCTTTTTTTTTTACTCTTCTATAAACATAACTGGCAGACTAACCTAACGTGGGTTTTTTACATATAGAATGACGTAATTACAACAATAGGTATGAAAGCTCAACTTGAGTGTGCTACAGATACAGTTAATGAATACTTGGAAATTTCTGAATGTGTGTCATGTCTGGTCCAAGTGATTTGCTATCTGTGCTCGCCTGAACTGGCTCTTTATTTGTCTTTTGACTAAGAACATTCTTCAGTTTGACGGACCAAGATACTCGTAGGTTAGCATCGCTATGCTAACTCAGCGGATAACAAGTATAAGGTGATGCCCCTTTGGGCTAGTTTTTCCTTTTTGAATAGCGCTTAAGTTTCGACTGTCTTCAGGTTTAAGATCTTGTTTTTAATAAATGTAACAATGCGCTTGTAATCCCCAGAGAGGTAGGTAGAGGTGTGTAGTACACTCCTGTTTTATACGTTACTTTTACGTCCCATTATGGAATATGTGGTGAGGTGAACCCAATATTATCCACGGGGCACAAATCCAGACCTCGAGCCAATACCAGAAGTTCCCAGGCGGGCAATTTCAACAGTAGGTACCTCGACCCGGGATCAAAACCAGGCGTCTCGATCGGTAGTCGAGCTTGAAACCACTCAACCAAGGAGGCACGCGGTATAATCTTGTATATTGTAATTTATACAAATGCCGTTCATATTTCTATTTCTTGACGCTTAAAACTTACCTCATGATTTTATTGAACAGTGGAAGGTCACTCACTATATTACATGTGTATTTATGGTCACGTTGTGTGAAACTCCATTAGTTCCACATGCTTGCACGCCGCTTGCTTAACGGCCTTAGTTGTAAAATTGGGCTTATCCATATAATGAACCAAAATTATATTTATCTTTTTCTTTGGAAGTGTTTCCATGAACGTGCACGAAATTTTTGGTCAATTTAATAAAAATGGCACCTTATGCCGTTATTTGTTTTGTTAGTGCGAAACACAAAATGTAGATGAGAATTCTATGTGTATGTGGACTCGACAAACGGCACTGTTAGGGAGTATGCAGTGATAGCCTAGTGGATAAGAAATCAGGTCCTCCGGGGGTGCTGGGTTCAAATCCATGAGGCGCACCTTTTTACAAAAGGTGAATTTTAAATTTAAATATAATTTGCTAACGGTGAAGGAAAACACCGTGAGGAAACCTGCACATCTTAGAATTTATAAAAAAAAAATTCTAACGTGTGTGTAGTTTGCCAACGTGCCAGCGTTTGCCAGTGTGTCAGACTATTACCTTAACCCTCTCAATATGAGAGGAGACCCATTTTCCAACAGTGGAATTATAATGGGTCGATTATTATTTATTATTTATAGGGATTTTGATTATTATCAGATGAGGTTGATGAAGCCACTTCCTGTATCAAATGAAGATTTTTCAATTACCTTTCAACTGACTATATTTTGATATTTAAGTTTCCTCATATTTTGTGACAATAAATTATGATAACAATATGCGTGTGCATGGGAACTTGTGGACTGTGATACAATGATAACAATAATAGGTAACACACCAGGCTGTTTCACTGAGAACTTGTTGAACCATTAACAATTTGTATTCAACCTGAGTCAACTGTTCGCTGATATCTATGATCTTCACGGACGTGGCACAATTTGTGCGCCATGTTTAATAATAAAAAAAAACTATAGCAATATTTAATAAACATATATGGAAAAATATTTACAATGGCTAAAGTTCTTATGAAAACCGTTAGCATAACGTTGCAATTTTGAATGTGCTTGTGAAAAAAATATCTCTAAGATATTGAAAGACTGCATAGATAATGCTTGAGACGCTGATGGTCTATAAAAGTAGGTAGGACATGTTTCTGTGTTTGCTCACGGTTGGTAAATGATATACCTAAAAAGTGAACTATTTCATAATCGATTTAACGAATAGTATACTATCTGGATTGATTAAATTATTAATTCCTCTAATGTAATAATTATGCCGCATTCTACTGGGTACCCACGGTAATAGTTCATAATGCTTCCTTCGCTCGATAATGATCCTTGTTTTGTATTCAGTAGAATTCACTTTACAATGACACGGCTTGTTCTTCCAGTTGCTGTAACGAACACTAATTGGTTTTTTACATTTTAATTTTGAACTCTACTTTAACTATGTAAATATTAATAATAACACTGACAACAGTAAAGTGATTTAACGTATTTTAAAAAAATGTAAAATGCACGTGTGTAGTGCACAATATTGAAGATAAAAAATATTTGTGAACTTTTTGTCTGTTTGTGTACTACACAAGTGACATCAGACCCGGGTCGAAATGTATATATTATTACTTTTTACGACGCGAATTTCTCATAACTTAGTCTTGAATTCACAATTCTGAAAACCGCAGCTAACAAGTTCTACGAAAAAAGAGCGGATCTGTAGAATAGTTCGCTTCTGTGGGTTTAGTACGGTTCATCTCTTGAGTATCAATAATAGTTCTATTAATAGCATTATTGCAAAAAATATTGTTCTATTCTAAAATTCTCCGAAAATTTTTGCCTTAGCTCTAGACAAATCTAGAGATTAGGGATAAATTATATTGAGATTTGCATGTTCGTTGCATCAATATTTTATAGTTCCAGTTTTGAACATAAGTTTTCTTTCAGCTTGTTAAGGCTTCAGTCCGTAGTCTATCATCCGGGCCAAGGGCGGGGTGGTAGACTTTACACGCTTCAGAGAGCATTCCCGTTTGGTAATTTTGTATATTGTCTTTCAAACTAAAAAAAATTTTGAATACAAAAATGTCTAGATTTTTTTATAAAGTTATTGCTACCGCCAATAAACATTTAACGATATTAGATAATTATTGTGGTATATATCTATTATAATAACATATTTCGTGGAATCAAGGAAAAGGTTTGCCCTAATTAAAATAATTTCTACGTTAATTGGTATATATCCAGTAATAATCTACCTATATATATAATAATAAATGTATCTATTATATATGTTTTGTTAATCTGTAGGTAAGTATAAGAATAATGTCAATAATTGACAAAGATAAAACACAGCTATTAAACAAAAAACATTCAAAATGACCACATAAAGATCATGACCATTCAATGGCGCGAGATTGGTAAATGTCAGAAGCGTAAAAGTTTGTAAAGAATTATGTTGGATTTCTTGAAATATGTTCGGATACTTGTAAGTCACCGGCACTTAAAGAAATAATAAATTTCTGTGCATAAGTATAACCTGTTCTTGTATAAACCCTCTACTCCTCGAGTGAATTAATGTATTTTGAAGTATGGCAATATTCATTTCTAGATAATATAAAAACAATATGTACTGGCAATAAAGAAAAATGAAACTAAGACAAAAAAATGTCACGATGACTTAACAGAAGAGAATTTTTTAATGCATAAATTGTTTGTTAAAATATTCAATAATACCTATAAAATAAATTTTCCCATCTGTTTTGATGTCGTGATCCATTAAATGAGAGTTTTTCATCCATCATCGCATCTTATCATCCATTAATGTGATGGTGATTATTTTGGTGTTCTGCGTCTTGCTATTGCTGTGGAACGCCACGCTGTTTTGTATAAATATACGAATATGTTAATATGAGGACAAATGTATTGTCCCCATATACATAGTAATAGGGACAACGAATACAATTTTGATCTGTAATAGAGCTACTTTTAAACAAAACATATATGTTTTTCAATCAAGATTTTAAACAGTATCATCTATCGGATTACAAAATTATATAATATCCGTGCCGCTTTGCGTAATTTCAGCGCGTGTACTATTTTATAATTGGCCCGTCGCTTGGAAGCCGAACAATTTCCATTTAGCTGCTCACATTCCAATGAATTTCCAACAAAACATTCTTGACTTTAGTTACTTCGCTGTGCGGGACTGGTTTTGCCGAGCGGTGTCGTTGATTCTAGTCTCTCTGATTCGTTGAAACAGAACCCATGTTAGATAGATATTTCATAACAGCAATAATATATACATGACATTCTTTAAATCTAATTTTATACGTTTTATATTTAGGTAAGATGAAAGATTTTCTTCGAGTCCCCTTTACAGGCATTGAAATTTGAGTACAATGACCAACGTGTGTTATTTTAAATAATAATGGTAAGTACTGACAAATATTGAAACTGAAAGCTCTAGCTATTGGTAGGAAGTTGTCTCTTGAAGGTGCTAATAATATAAATATGGTTATTGTAACAGAGGTTATTAAGGGTCTGAAGAAATACATACAAAATTCGATGTCGCCTTATTTATTACTCGGGACACATCTGTGTAGACTTTGTAACGTTTCGTCTTCGTTTCATTGAATGTAGACGGTTACGGAATGCAGTGCAGACGTAACAATAAGTAATCTGTACTTACATATATTAAGTCCGTTGGTTCCATTTTAAGTTTGTTAAAATTTTTATGGTCCCTTTGATTTTTGCATTTATGCTCATAACAGCAAAAAAGGTTCATTGGGTTAGTTTTTTTTATTTCTCGAAGAAAGTATAATAGTTTCATTCACCTCAAGATTTGCTATCTAATTAGACCCGTAGCTTCAAAACCCCAAAACAGTTACTCACAAAAAAATACGGCAATAAAAAGTTTAAACCGAGCCAACCTGTTGGCTATGATTCATCCCGCCATCGGTCGGTTAGTCACTAACGGTCGTTGGGACGTGCGGTTTGCTTTCTTGTAAATATTTTTGAACCAATATTTAACCAGAATTCGAACCGATAAGCTCGAGCCGAGTCTCCATTTGAAATTGTTCGACATTATGTGTTCGTGTCTTTATTTACATCACCGCTACTAATATGTGCGCGTACTGTTACAGTTCAAGGTAGTTCATATACAGTATTATGAAGTTCAGAATCCCTTACTTTGGAAATGACATAAACATAGTGAATAGGCTCAAGCGGAGGTTCAGGTACTTAAGTTTTTTCTATTGTTTTATGTCAATGACTTTCCATTAATTATTATTATTATTTTATTATGTGGAATAATATGTACTTATATCAAAATTTTTTTTACTGGTAAATCCCTCGTGATTATTTATTATATTATTCTAT